>CABHPH010123352.1:0-22606 GCA_902168325.1 Peromyscus nudipes
CCCCTCTCGCTCTCGCTCACTCTCAATAAATCAGTGTATAAAAAAAAGAGTAGTGCTTTAAAACAAATTAGTGTAGCTATTAGTGAAGCACTTTAATATGGAGAAAATTCCAAAATATTAGTATTTGAAATAGTGTCTTAAATTCTTCTACATTGTATATTAAATTTTGACAGTTTTTAATACCTGACTTATTTTCTGTAGCCATATTTCTTATAATTATGAAATTTGTTCTTTAAAATTCCTTTCTGTTCTAGCATGGCTAAAGCAGAAACCTTTCTCAACGTCTGCTTTTTTTAGACAGCTGAGCAGACATCTAGTGGGGCTCTGGACAGCTGATAACACAACCGCCACAAACTTGCTGAAACGCATTTTGGTGAGTCGTCTGAGAAAAAGAAGAGCTTTTTCTATGCCTATCAGACAGAATTGAATGATGTTCTTTACACCCTAACTGAAAAGGCATGCACTCTAGGACATCCACACAAGTTGCCCCAGTGGCCAAGTGTAATGTTAGCATGTTTGGGTTTTGATGGCTGAAATTTGTTTTGAAAATGGATTTTGTATTTTGTTGTTAGCCCCCAGGCTTGTTGGCATACCTGGACAGCTCAGATCCAGTTCCAGAGAAGGATGCGGACCGCATGCACGTCAGAGACAATGTGAAAATAGCAATGGCAAGTACATTGTCCAGACTAGCTCTTAAGGGTAAAGTGCTGTCGTACCCTCTTCTCTGGAAGACTAAAACCCAGAAAACAAGAGCTGCCTTAAGTATTGAAGGTTATGTCTCATAAAAACCCACCTGTTTCAAGTTGTATAGCGAATTAACTTTTAATATGCTCACAGTTGTGTAACTATCACAATCTAATTGTATGAATGATAGTATGTCTTTCTCTAATCCAACGTAATGATCATACATTTAAGAATGGTTTTCTTTGAAAATTTCAGGTGTATGTGGTATTTTATAAAGAATATGGAATTGATCACCCTGGTAAAAGAGATAAATACTGACTACAAGTTACTTGTAACTTTTCCTCTTTCAGTGGCTCTGTTATTTATTAATGTCTGAGCTGGATGTGGTGGCACACACCTTTAATTCCAGCACTTGGGAAGCAGAGGCAGGCAGATCTCTGGTCTACATAATGAGTTCCTAGCCATCCAGGGCTACATAGTGGGAACCTGTCTCAAAAAAAATAAAAGAAAAGAATTGATGTACTGACCCTGAGTTAATTGCATAAGGGTTTCTCAAAGTTCTGTGTAACGTTTCTCACACCTTCCTCTCCATCATCAAACATGAGTGGAGAGGCTGAGGTTTCTTGTATAGGAAGTTTAATTTCTTACAGAAATTTTCATTTCTGTTTCTTCACTAAACTCTAATGTATAGTTTTTATTTTCTTACTTGAAATAGTGTGACCCAGCTGTATATAGTTTTAAGTATGAAAGTAGTTATGTAATGAATGTCAATATTACATTGCAGGATCAATATGGAAAATTTAATAAAGTTCCAGAGTGGCAAAGACTAGCTGGAAAAGCTGCCAAAGAAGTTGAAAAGTTTGCCAAAGAAAAAGTCGATCTTGTGTTGATGCACTGGAGGGATAGGATGGGCATTGCTCAAAAAGAGGTATGTGTGTATTTAGGAGAAAGGTGTGTGTGTGCAGTTACAGAAAAGGAGGTTATGAGTTTGAAAGAGAGCAAGGGGGTTGTGCGTGGGAAGATTCAGAGGGAGGAAAAGGGAAAGGAGGAATGATGTAATTTTTACTTTTAGAAAAGAGGTAAAAAGGGAATGTGTCTTAGTTCAGATCCATTGCAGTCCACAGGTGTGGCATTCAGATATTTCTGACAGAATACTCAAAGCTTAAAAAAATGAATGTCACCTAATTCTGATTCATATTTTCCTCAGTTACTATTTTGGGAACTAATGATTAAGATTTTAGTTAGATAATATAAAATTGCTGTCTTAAATTTTCTCCTACAATATTCAAATTTTCATATTTTGCCTTGCACATATAAAAATATAGTATACTTGTTGGCTGGTTTTATTCAGAACTAAACACATTTTGGAGATACCATTTCTGTTTTTTAATTAATGCATTGTATGTATTTAAATTTTGTGACACTATTCCTTGAGCCAGAGTCAGATGTGAAGTTTCGTTTCACTCTTCAGGCACATGTCACATGAGTCCCTGCAGCCTGCACGCTTCCTGTCATGGGTGGTGTAGGGGTTAAGCATGAACAGAGTGCTCTTTGGGAGCTGACTTACTCTCAGTTCTTCTGCTGACACCTAACAGTGTCTTTATTTGGAGAGATTATTTCCTTATTCAAAGAAAATAATTTCATTTTCATTTTCAAATGAATTTCTAATGAATTGCCAGACTGCCTAAATATAAGGGAACAAACATGTCGTGTATTGATCTGAAATTTGGATCAATCTTGAGTTATTTAGAAGTTGAGCATAGTCGGTTACTACTAATTTGTCTGCATGAAGACTGCAGTGTGAAGAAACACGGACAGGCTGTCGGGCTTCTGGGGTGGAGCACACCGAGGTTCGAGGTTGTGCTTGCTGACTAGTGTCTGAGCTGAACCCCACCACCTCCTTACTCAAGTTGCAGTCTTTTCAGAAATGCACTTTCCCTCTTTTCTAAAAGCAGAATAGCATTCCTTCCTGTCTCTTTCTTACAGAGTTGCTTTGATGTACAAACTAGATAATTAAAGCACTATGTAGATACCTGTTCATGACAGTTCTGCTGTTTGAGCATTTGAGCAGTGGAAATACATGTATGTATGATTTAAATACTTTTCAGTTTTTGAAAATTACAAGTTCCTGGCTTTAGCTAATTAAGCCCATTTCTAAAGTAACAATTATTTCAACTTTATGAATACAGTTACCATGTCATCATACTGCCAAATAAGTTTTTAGTATCTGATTTCATATATAACTTTTATACAACATAAGCTTGAACATATAGCTGCTTAGCTACCAAAGGGATATCTGTTACAACAATGATTTAGAGGAGAAAGAATGCATTTTTAATACCAAAACTACCTTACTGATTTGTTGGCATTATTTGCATTGGGTAGTTAAAATTTTGAGCCCATGATTGAAAATATTTGAGTCAGGAAGATGAACTGATTATTATTACTTGGTCTGCATACTGTTTTTAACACTAATTTATGAAGGAAACAGTGGTTAAGTTTTATGGCTGTCGCATGCATAGAAACAAACAACATTAAAAAGATGGAGTGGTCTTGTGCCTTTGTTAATCTGACTGCCTAATCCTGAAGAGAGGTACATCTCTTATGATGGGACATTTATAGGACCAGTTTCAACTGCCATGATGCTGTGTGTTAGATTAGTAGCAGCCTTTGGTTAGTGTTGACTAATTGATTTGGGTTTTTTTGGTGGTGTTTTAGTATGTTTTTGTTTTTTCAGTTTAGGGATTTTCTTTTTTTAGCTAGTAATGATATTAAGCTTATCCTAATTTTGTATACACATTTTATGAGAAATTTATTATTTTTTATTGGTATGAAATTTATATTTTTATCATGCTAAACTGCTGTCCGTTTATATGAAAGGGTGAGAACTTAACAAAAGTGCTCTTTTGTTGTTGCTTTAGTTTGTGTTTTGATTTTTAAACTGGGCCTTACTAGAACTTACCTTTTAGCTCTCCAGCCTCTACCTCAGCCTCCTGAGAGTCTGAACTACAGCAAGCACCACCATGCCCACTAGAAATGCTTCTGATTTCTAGTGAGAAGTTTTAAGTAAAGAATTGATTAGCTGTAAACACCAAAGTTTGAATTATTTATACTTATTCAGTTCAGTTTGTGTTAGTTTTTATGATGATGTATGGAATTAAAATTTATAGTAAGCAGTTCCATACATAACCAGCAAGTTGTATTTCAAACAGAACTTACTTTTTTCAGATTTAATCTTCATTTCATTTTTAGTCATTCTATGCCTGTTTTCTAGGTTTATCTGAATGGCCACACTAATGAAGTCTAGACTTTCGGTTTTTAATGGACACCACTCCATGCTTTATGCTTGTTACATAGAGGATTAGGGTTTTCATGTCTGAAATACGTATGGTTACACCTAGAGCAGGTACCCCCAAGGCCTTGATAACCTTCAAGGATTGTTTGAGATCATTTCCACCTTCCAATTGCAAATCTTACCTACATACCTATCTGGGGAACAGGGTCCAGAGCTTTATGGGAGATCTGACGTCTACAGCTGCTGAAAACTTGAGTTACAGGTTTCGAGCAACAGGTGGCTCTCCCATTGTAAAGTGAAGATGATTTATACTGGTGACCTTCTTGTGGAATTTGTATCGTAGATACAGCTTATCAGATTTAGATCTCATATTGTCCTTTTTCTATTTTTCATCTTACTTTTTTTCCTTTTTACAATTAAATTCAGGACAAAAACCATATGGTGAGTTAAGCCCTTTACATGTGTAAAGTGCTGAACTGGCGTGTGGCATTGTCTTGACATGCTTTAGTGTTTCCGTCTGACTTTACATTGCCTGGATGTAATGCTAGTTTCTTCCCCATCGGCTGCTTCAGTGTGTGCTCGCCCCTCTTGACTTTGGGAGTGGTGTAATATAATATTTTTACGTTTGTTACGTTTTTCATGAATTTTTATTAACTGCATGTAAATGTTGGAAGCAAGTCAGTTTTTGACTTGTAAACTTTACTAGTGATATTGTAAACATTATAGCTTTGGTGTTGAAACAGCAATTTTCGGTTACATAGGCGATATTGAGCATCTCTAAGAACCAGTGCTAGCGGATGATTTGGAATGGTTAATGTTCTGGACTGTTTCACTAAGTTAGCTTCTGTCAGCTTGACGCCATGGTTCCTCAGTTCTCAGGCAATGTCCTGCTGCCTGGTTGACGCGTCTGTTCTGTGGCCGTGGAGAGTGCTGTGTAGCTGTACTTGTTTGTTTTCTTTTCCAGAACATAAATCAAAAGCCAGTAGTTCTTCGGAAGAGAAGACAAAGAATAAAAATAGAAGCGAATTGGGATCTCTTCTATTACAGGTAAACTGGAGGCCTCTCTTCCAACGTGGAGGACTTGAGACACAGTGCCTTATGCTGCAGATATAGTTCCCGAGAATGTAACTGTTAAGACTGATTCCATTAGACATGCTCTTATAAAATTAAGGCTAAGTCAGCCATCCGAGGAGCTTAAGTTATTTTAAGAATTTTATTAAGACTTAGAGTTGACTACATAGGACACTTCCTGTGATTTAGAATTAGCTGCATACCTACCTTCAGCCATGTTAGCAATGGAGTCTTCACAGAGGTAGATGATAAAAGCCCAAGAAGATTGGTAAGAAATGAATATCCATCCTAGTGGCCTCGTGGACTTTGCAGCCTTCCAAACATTGACCCAGTCCCCTTCTGATGGACACACATTAGAGAAGTACATTCAGGTAGATAGCCGCATGGTTTGGGGAAGTTCTTTAGGATAACTCAGAGTGCTCAGTCTGGAAGACGACATGTTGATTTTACCTTGACTCATTAAGGAAAGTATTTGGTTTGAAAACATCCCATACTGCTTACATCGCATAGCACTTCAAGTATAGGATATCCTCAAGTATATGCTTTGGATTTCTTCCTCAGGAATCCTCACTTGTGTTGTCCCCTGAAGATATCCTTGAAACTCTGAAGTGGCACTTGCTAAAGGGGCTGCTGACTAAAAAATAGCAGATGTAAAATCCATCCACTCCTAGCTAAGGTTTTGTCCACATTTGTTGTAATGATTTTTCCAACAGTCCTACAGAGGCTTGTTGGGTCATTGGTGAGGGCAAAACAGGTTGCTCTGAAGTGGGTATCTGATGAGATTATTTTCTAACTTGAATTTTTTATTAGCTACGAATAACTGAAACTGAAATAGCCATTTCAAAACTTCATGCAAATTTATCTAAATAGTATAAACTTACAAAATAAAAGAATTGAATAGTGAATGCCTGTGTGTTTATTAGAAGGTTCTACCATTGACATTTTACTCTGCTTACTTAACACTGAGTTGTTATTTTTTAAATTTATTCTTGATAAAGTTTAATAATCTCATGATTTTCTTGCTTATTATAAGATGCAGTGAGAGCTGTTGGTAGATGTTGAAAGATGCTTGTTTCTTACTATTTCCTGATTGTTTATGTGTTTAGGTTTAGTCAAGACCATGCTAGATCGAACCTCATTTGGAATTTTAAAACACGAGAAGAGCTGAAGGATGCCCTTGAGTCTGAAATGAGAACGTTCAACATCGATAGAGAGCTTGGCAGTGCCAGTGTGATCTCCTGGAACCACCATGAGTTTGAGGTACAGCTTTGTTTTCAGAGCGTAGTAACCTCAAAAAAGAAAAGCGTGTGCTGTCTTTGAAGATTTAAAAATACTTACAGAACTGCATCCTTATCTTTCCCCATATAATATAACAGATAATAGTGGGAAATTCTAATCTTTGCTTGTTACAAAAATAAAAAATGAATTTTGATAAGTAACTGAACATTACACCTGAGAATCATGCATGAGTTTTAATAATAATTTTGTCTTATGCATTCAAATCTGATCTTTGCATATTGTCATCCCCTCCCCATTTTGGGGACTTTAGATTTGTTCTTTATTGAAATGTAGATTTTTAAATTATGATTTTATTCTGATTGCAACTATATTTTGCTACTTTGTTAAAGTAATTAATGTGAAGAATAAAGAAACAAGAAAAATGTACAAGGTTGATAATTTGATGTTTGAGTCTTTAAGTGTATGAGTATGATGTATGTGATATATGCAGTGATGTGCTGCATAATGCTATTTTGCTTATTCATGGAAGATAATATTGGCCAGTGGCATTATAACCATCTTATTTGGTATTAAGCATGCTTTGGGCTGTTTGCAAAAAAGCAGGATAATCCAGCAATATGCCTCTCAGAGTATATCCCCATTGCTAAGTGATGTGTGATTGTATATCATTGGAACCAATGTAACAGATTCATTGACCATGTGCATAATCCTGCTGGCTTTGATCTTTAACCCAACTTCTAAAGTATATCATTTAAATGTACTCAATCCCTCCTTGAAAAAAATTTTCCATACTTTGGTTTAAGGCACCTGTAGTCTCCTGGGTTTCCTCCACTATCCACTCCTTTTCAGTCTTCTCTACTCCTCTCTCCTCATCTCCGTGACCACAAGGTGGCCTTGTGTCTTAGTTAGGGTTTCTATTGCTAAACATGACCAAACACCATGACCAAAAAGCAAGATGGGGAGGAAAGGGTGATTTGGCTTAACACTTCCACATCATAGTCCACCATAGAAGGAAGCCAGAACAGGAACTCAAACAAGACTGGAACCTGGAGGCAGGAGCTGATGGCAGAGGCTATGAAGGGTGCTGTTTACTGGCTTGCTCCTCATGGCTTGCGCAGCCTGCTTTCTTATAGACCCCAAGACCACCAGCCCAGGAGTGGTCCACCCACAATGGGCTGAATCCTCCCCGGTCAGTCACTAATTAAGAAAATGCCCTATAGACTTGCCTACAGCCCAGTTTTATGGAGACATTTTCTTACTTGAGGATTCCCTCCTCTCAGATGACTTCAGCTTATATCAGGTTGACATAAAACTAGCCAGCACACCCGGGAGTATGTTCTGGGGCCTCTTTTTATTTATATTCGTTGCCTTGATGATCTTATCATCTTAAGGTTTTGATTTTTTTTTTTTTTCCATTTGCAGAAAGTTGGTCAGGTTTTGTCTCCTGCTTAGGCTTTCTTTCCTAGACGGTGTACATGTGTCCATGCTCAAATTGGGTGTATTAGTAGTCTCTCTTCAGAGTTGTGCTCTTGTCCTTCCTACTTCTCTAGTAGTCTTTTTGATCTTAGATAATAGGTACTCCTTATCTTCTAGTCAGAGGCATTGAAATCATCTTATATACCACAATTCGGTTTTACAAGCGAATGCTGTCGCATGACCTGCAGAAATTATCTAGAACTCCCCTTCTTTTGGGCTGTATCACCACCACTGCTTTCAGCCTTGCCTCCCTGAACTCTGTTACCAACACAGTGACAAGGTCATCTGATTCATAAGCAGGCAGAGTGCTGGAGGTAGAGCTCAGTGCTGAAGTGCTTGCCTGGCATGTGTGTGGCCCTAGGTTCAGTTCCCAGCATGGCAATGAAACACAGAAGTGAGTGAGTGGATTGTATAACTGCAGTCCTTGGTGCGCCTGTGTTGTCACTTCATGTACTGTTGGATTGGGTTCTTGAAATGACTCACAAAGCAGGGCCTGTGTGCCCCTCAAACCGAAATGTTTTCACTGTGGCCATATCATACTTCTCCCCAGCTCTGACTGTTCCGTTTACACTGACCTCGTGAACACCGTGTGTCCTTAACTCAGGGTCTTTCTGTTTGATGTTAGCTTCTGCCTAACAGAAATCTTTCTCCTGGGAAGCCTCATAATTTGTTTTCTCATCTCCTTCAGGTTTTTCTTCAATGTCATCATCTGATGGGTCTTCCCTGTCTATGCTGCTAAAGCATAGTCCCCTTTGTACTTACACCCATGTTCCTATGCTTTCCCTTTCCTATCCACTTTCCTGCTTCACTCCATAGCACTTACTATCACCCCAGAATTATATACATGTATTTCAATTTTTCATAAATCTAAGATACAGTTTTATTTGTTCTTTCAGAACTTCATATAGTATATTTGGATCCTGTTCATTCCACCACTTGCTGCTCTAACTCCTCCCAGATGTGCTTCCACATCCCCTCTCAACTTCATATCCTCCTCTAAGTCCAGTTAGTGCTGCCCATGTATGCATAGCTGCGGGGCCATCCATTGGAACGTGATCAGCCTACCAGGGGCTGCACTCTGGGAGAAGCTGCTTTTCCCTCTCCTGGAGCCGTCAACTGTCAGTAGCAGTTCAGGTAGGGGTAAGGGCTCATGTGCCCCTCCCCATCCATGCTGAATGGTGACTGACTGGCTTGGCCTTGTGCAGGCAGCCACAGCTGTGGTGCGTTCATGAGGCAGTGGTCCTGTCAGGTCTAGAAGACACTGTTCTGTTCTGGTCCTCCTCAACCTCTGGCTCTCACAATCTTTCTGCTTCCTCTTGCTCAATGTTGCATGAGCCTTAGGAGGAAAGAGTATAATATAGATGTCCCATTTAGGTCTGAGAACTCCATAGACATTTGTTCTCTGTGCTTTTGACTAATTGTAAGTCTGTATTAGCTACCCTCCACTACATAACATTCTCTCTGATGTGGACTGGGAGCTGTACTAATCTGTGGATACAGATACGTGTTTAAATTTATTCGACTTTTAAAATTTTATGTGTTTATGTGTGTGCTGACCTGAATTTATGTGCACCTTGTACATGCAGGTACCTGCAGAGACTAGAAGAAGTTGTCAGATCCCCTGGAACTGGAGTTAAGGTGAAAACTGCCTGATGTGGGTGTTGGGAACTGAACCTAGGTCTTCTACAAGAACAGTGTGTGTCCTTAACCCCTGAGACACCTCTCCTGTCCCCGAAATTATATATTTAGAAGGCAGTTTGGTGCCGTGTCCATTTAGCAAAATAATCACAATAGGCTCTCTCCTGGGGCCTGTGAGCTGCCCAGCCTCGGATTCCTGGCTAAATCCACAGCGCCAGGCATAGACTTCCTCCCGTGGAGCAGCCTTAAGTCTAAGTAGAACATTGTGCCTAAAATAGTGCGGCCCAAGGTGGCTGCTCAGTAATAGAAATTGAATCGATCGAGTGCTCAGAATCAAGAGGAAGTGGATATAAAATAGCAGTGCACGTTTTTGTAAAGCAGTTATTTCAGGCTTTGAATAGAGAATTTTGATAATGTGATTTGTCAGGGGATTAATTTTACAGTTGTCTATAACTCTTTCCTTGTAATAAGCAGCCTAAATTGTGAGCGTCCTAATGTTCTCCCAGAGCCTGGTCCTGAGGTTTTCCTTCACACATCACCTCCATTTGACAGTCAGAGAAGGACTCTGAGGTACTAAGATGTGTTTACCATGTTGATATCATGTCTTGGTATGTTAGACCAGGCATGAGGGATGAACTGAAGCAGCCTTTGTAAGCTCGGCAGTCAGTGCTTCAGGAAAACCCAAACTGATGGAACAGAGCTGTGCATAAAGTGTCAATGTTGATCTGAAATAGTCACAGTATAGTAACAATGGAGACTTGGCTCCGTGGCTGAGTGCCTGCCATGCAAGCATGAGCAGTTCATTTTCCCAGCACCTAATATTGCTGTGCCCAACTGTACCTCCAGTCCTAAGGGATTCATTGCCCTCTTCTGGCTTACACAGGCACTGCACACATGTGCACAGACACACATGCCAGCAAAATACTCATACACATAAAATTCAAAATAAGGGGCTGGGGCAGTGCGAGCGTGGCACACGTGTCTGTAACTCCATTGTTGGGCAGGGCCAGGTGGAGACAGACAGATCCCACAGCTCTCTGGACAGCCAATCTAGACAAGACAGCAAATTCTTAAGATGGAGAGCTATAGAGGGTGTGGGGGACCAGCCCCCACTATTATTTACCCCAGGAACTCTTGAGGAATGAGGGATAAGAGACTTAGTTAGAAATAGATAGTGGAGAGAAACAGAGAGAAAACACAGGGTAGAGTTGAGTGGGCCTGGATCCTTATTCAAATGGGCCCAGAACTTTATTCCAAAGGTCTATTTATAACAATGCCAAGGGATGGAGCAAAAGACCTCCCCCTTGCTTATTAGACCCTTACAAACACCTGGTACCCAGGCCCGTGGTCCAATCAACCTCCCATGCAGTCCTGCTGGGTACAGCCACTAGGAAACCAAGTGGGCTCTAATAGGTCCCTCTTCTTTATATTTTAAAAGAAAATACTCTTGATGCAACCACATCAAACTTAAAGACAAATGGGTTAACATAATTCTAATATAAATATTGTTATGCATCATTATAATTCTCTCAATCTCACATCTTAAAGCAAACTCTTAATATTTCTTGCTAACAAAACATAGGATAAATGGAGCAGGAATCTTAGAGAGTCTTATTAATAAAATCAAACCCGGGGCCAGTTATTGGGGTGAAATGCTGGATGGTCAGAGAGACAGAACAAGCCACAGCTAATCTCACCTGGCCAACTTCTCAGCTGGTCTTGTTTCCTCAGACTGGAAGCCTCTGTGTCCTCATATCCAAATGGGTCTCAGCTGAACTGTGCTGCTAGAAGCCTGAAAGCTTAACCAGCCAAATGCTGCTAGTTCCTGGTCTTCACGCCTTATATACCTTTCTGCTTTCTACCACCACTCCCTGGGATTAAAGGCGTGTGTCACCATGCCTGGCCGTTTCCAATGTGGCCTTGAACTCACAGAGATCCAGAGGGATTTCTACCTCTGGAGTGTTAGGATTCAAGGTGTGAGTGCCACCATTTTCTAGCCTTTGTATCTAGTGGCTGTTCTGTCTCTGACCCCAGATAAGTTTATTAGGGTGTACAATATTTTGGGGAACACAATACCACCACAGATAAACTTCTGATGTATACCTCTTCAACTTAAATACTTTGTTAACTTCACCAAACCATGGTGCATCAATATCAATAGGTTAACATAATAATATCTACAAGCCTACTCTCAACCTGCAAACCTACTCTCAACTTATAATTTAGAACTATACAAAACATAACATTAATTCACTCAAGAAACGTGAAAATATTTTTTAAATTAAATATACTGAGGAATATTAACACTCCCCCTTTTCTTTAAAAACAAAACAAAACCAAACCAAACTTCTCTATTTAACCAGTTCCATTTTTACATAGACAATTCTATAAGTAGTTCATAAGTCATCCCTGTTGATAGAGTCTATATGCATAAGCAAATTCAAATTGTCCCATTGTAATGAAATCATTATTGTCCATTTTATTTTTTAGGTTCAAAAGTTCAAAAAGTTTTGGTACTACTCCTAAAAGTTCCTTTGAATGCTCGTAGACAGGGTCTGGCTTGTCAGCTGCCCTTAAGTCTGTATATAGCTGTCAGAATCAGAATGACTCTTAAGCAAACAGTTTAAAATAGAAGTCCCACAACCAAAACTTTTCACTTCAGGCAAATCTCTCTGAAACCTCTGCTTTCAGATACTGCTGCACTTTGCTGTCTGTAGCCTTCCATAACCAGTCCCGGACCAGGCTAGAGAGCTTTACCTCATAGCCACACGGGCTCAAGGCTCCTTGAGCTGCCGTGAGCTGAAACTGTGGCCTTCCCACAGCAACCCCGGCTTTGAGAGGAAAACCCATTACCTGCAATGCTGACAGTCCAAGTGCTCAGCAAGCCCGTCCCCGGAATCCGCCATACACTGTCCTGTTGCATGACTGTCTCACTGCTGGGAGCTCTGGCTGCAGTCTCAGCAGTTCCCACAGAGCCTCAGGCTGGCTCTTCAGCCTGGAGTATGGTTCTCAACTCCACAGCTTCCTGCTTTCCAATGCATCTCAGCTGCTTGTCAGGCACTGACACATTTTCTCTGGCCCTGGAAGCAGTCTGGTCTCTGCCGTCTCCTGTTCACTGCTGCTCTGCTTGCTGTTGACTTTTTCCAAGGCAACACAAACCACTGGGCTTTCTCCGCCATTTGTCTTTCTCGCGGTGTAGCATCTCAAATCTTGCTGTTCACCTTTCCTGCAGCGTGGCATCTCTGCAGGGTTTTCCAAACTCTTGTTTGTCGTTAGCCTCTCTCATGGCTTAGCGTGTTCATTTTTCACTATGGCTTTCTTTCCGTAGAAAGCTTGTAGACCCTCGTGCATCTGCCACCTGCACGGCGTTGATGCCTTTAGGGTTTCAGCTTCCGACCCCCTGGCTGCTATGTTCTGAAGCTGGCAGTCTCTGGAGCTGTTTCTTGTTGTTATTGGTGGCTTTCTGGAACTGCCACGTCCACACAGTCCACCATGGACATTGCTCTCTGAGTAGGGAAAACCTACTCTAAATTATTTTTTTCACCATGTCCTTAAACTTAAGGCCTATATATTCTAAACCTACATTTCTCTGACTCACTTTATGCTAAATATATGAACTATTTAAACCAACATTCTCTAAGTAAATTTTTTTGTCTACACTACGTTACACTTCTAAGTTTTTCCTGCATTATATTGCTACACTCTACCTTCCTTATTTTTTATAGATAGAAAAGAGAGAGGAGAGAGGGAGAAAGAGAGAGAGAGACCTATAGAGAGAATTCTAACGCTGCAGCCTCGCGGCATTTCACTGCCATTTCACTGCCTTCCCTAGACACTCGAGAGTAAAATACTGTGGCCTAGTGGGCTCCAACAAGCGGGTACACCCAGTGATGACCTGTAGCCTTCACACATGCGTGCACATACACACACACAAATAGTATATTACCTGGTATTTTAAGGAATGATAAACTCAGCCAGGTGTGGTGACGCACACCTTTGATCCCATACATGGGAGGCAGAGGCAAGTGGATCTTTGTGAATTTGAGGCCAGCCTGATCTTCAGAGTGAGTTCCAGGACATCCATAGAAACCTTGTTTCAAAACAACAACAACAACAAAAGGGAAATGAAATGAAATGTTAAACTCTAAATAGGAAAAAAAATCTATTATAAACTCAAATGCTGTTTATATTTGTTAATACAGGTTAAGTATGAGTGCCTGGCAGAGGAAATCAAAATAGGAGATTATTACTTGAGATTGCTGTTGGAGGAGGATGAGAATGAAGAAAGCGGATCAATAAAGAGATCGTGAGTCTCTCTTTGTGTCGCTTTAGATTTGTTGTCGCTATTTGTTTCTTGGTTATTTCTACTGAACCTCTTTTTAAATCTAGGTATGAATTTTTCAATGAGCTCTACCATCGCTTCCTGCTCACTCCAAAAGTAAACATGAAGTGTTTGTGTTTACAAGCCCTTGCTATCGTTTATGGCAGATGCCATGAAGAAATAGGGCCCTTCACAGATACAAGATACATCATTGGGATGTTAGAAAGGGTAAGGACACCATGAGGGAAGACTGCTGTTGGGTAGTGTCAAAACTAACTTGATCACATCGTCACAGTAACTTTCTGCATGAGGTTTCTTTAATATCTGTTACTTAAGTTTAAGTAGGCGGCATAGGAAAATAGCAAATGAATTCAAATTTGTTCATGCCAGTTTGTCCTTGCTGGTTTGTTTTTTCAACTTTTCATTTTGAGCAGATTTGGTGGCTTACTTGCCAACTTGAAGTATCAGGTGTATAAAAGAAATAGTAACTTGTAGTTGTGTGTATCTTTGGGTTTTCATTTTAGAAACATAAATGCTTCTGACATGTTAAATTTTAAAGTGTGATGACAGTGAAGTTACTTAGAAGACCAGTGATTTTAAACAGGAGATAAGTCAGCATGTATTTTATTTTATGTGATTTACATTGACACTTGAGCCTGCACTGTTAATTTGCTCATTAGACAGTGGGCTTGACTGTGATCTGTTTGATGCAGAGTATGTCCTGCATTCTTGCACTAGTGTTTATGTTCTTTATTTTAATTATTTAAATATTAACAAGCTGCATGGAAGAGACTGTCTTACCAATTTTCGGAACAGCCATCCATGCTTGTTTCAGTTGTGAGCTCTGAGCCATTGCTCTGTGGGAAAGTTCATGAGGCAAGCAGCACAGCCTGCAGAACCCTGTTGCTTCCTATTAACTGAGCAATAGCAGTGAGTCCTTTGTTCTTTTTAGTGGGTGGGGCAGGGAGTGTTTGAATCTTTCTAAGAGGCCTAGGCTACCTGCAGGGTCAGTGTATAGCTCTGGCTGGCTTTGAACTTGCGATCCTTTTGTCTCAGCTTCCCAAATGCTAGGATTAGAGCATGCACCACCATGCCTGCTTTGCAGTCCAGAATCCTAACTGCTGTTCCAGAGAACTGGAGGATGTAGAACACACCGTTTGTGTTTTAAACAAATACGTTTTTCCTTCTCACTTATGTTCATTTTAATGAAACACCAAACTTTCCCAAGTCAAAGGATTTCACTTACTTCACTTTTTATGTCCCTTAAAAGCTATTATATTAGTATCTATAAGGACTCAAGAATAGCTTCCATTTTAGGAAATTAAATAAGTTCTATAAAATTGCATACAATGTAAAACACTTAGGAATTACAGTAATTGGCAGGCAGACACCTGTAATTGTCTCTTTAATGTTTCAAAGATGACTTTTTTGGGGGAGGGGGAGTTTCGAGACAGGGTTTCTCTCTGTGTAGCTTTGGAGCCTTTCCTGGATCTCACTCTGTAGACCAGGCTGGTCTCGAACTCAGAGATCCGCCTGGCTCTGCCTCCCGAGTGCTGGGGTTAAAGGCGTGTGCCACCACCGCACAGCCAAAGATGACATTTTTTTCTGAGTTGATTTTGTAAAGCTGTCTCAGGGATGTTTTATCCACTGTTGACTAAATTGTTGTTTATTTCATTAGTGCACTGATAAACTTGAACGGGATAGGCTGATCCTCTTCCTGAACAAGCTGATCCTTAATAAGGTACAGTCTTCTGTATAAATACACTGTCATTTCCCAGTTATGTGCCCAATCACAGCTAACCTGTTAGTCAAATCATCCAGAGATGGCTCTTTTCTTCTTTAGTTGAAAAAACTGAGGGCTTCAGGTTTATAGAGGGGAAAGGTTTTTGCCAGTTTTCCTGCATATCCTGCCCTGGTATTCCAGGTGCTAAATGAAGCCTCTTCCTTTACATTACAGAAACAGACTGGAGGGTGTGACTCAGAGGTAGAGCACTTGCTGAGTGTGTGTGCAGCACCACATAAATTACAACATTAAAGAATTTTTTAATGTAATATTTTATTTCTGGTTATTGGATAACTTGTTTATTGATAGTTGTAGGGCTAGAGTTTATCATGCTGCTTTGTTTTTCTTGGGGGAGGGTGTGCTTACTCAGACCATGATCTCTTTATAGTATAATTTTGCCCTTTTAACCCTACAAATACCAAGTAAGTATTAACCAAGTACAAATACCAGACATTTCTAAAGAAATTCCATATGTGCTAGCCCTAGAGAGTGTGCTAGGTTACAGCACTATTGACGAGAAAGGCTTTAGATTATGCAAAAATGTTTTCTTGTTTTAGAAGAACGTTAAGGATCTCATGGACTCAAATGGCATTAGAATTCTTGTGGACTTGCTTACCCTTGCACATCTTCACGTGAGCCGAGCAACAGTCCCTCTGCAAGTATGTTTGCTTTCTAGCTCCTGCACGCTTTGTGTTCTTTGGATACAATTTCAGAATCACAGGAGTCGCTGAAATCTGCATGTGGGTTCATGTACATGGCTGGTGAAACATTTCTCCAGTAATTACAATAGTGTCAATGCAGGGAGATGAATGTATGCCAAAAAGGAGTCGTTACCACCAGAATTAGTTATTTCCTGATACCATTTGTCTTTTATGGTCAAGTAACTGTCTCTCTAATGTGGCTTGTTTTTGATGCAGTGTGACCTTTCAGTTGATTTCATTGGATATGTAACTAGAACATTCAGCATTGACAAACACCAAGAATATGTTTTGCCCTAAGGCCACTGGGGGCACTATTCAAATCATCACACAACAAGACAAAGCTACCAGGCCTTCCCTGGTGCTTGATTCAAAGAGAGATCTGTATTTTAGCTTATTTGATATTTTGTGTTTTTAAATACAATTTTTTAATAAATTTCTGGTTCAAGATGTTTTAATTAGGACAAAAAGCCTTTTCAATTTTTTAGAATGGGTCATTTCCTGGTTTTAGATATGAATGATAATCACAATGCTTATTGTGTACCATTGCAGTCTACCGGGTACTGTTCTGGAGAACATTTACACACGCTAAACCCCTCGATGGCCCTGTGTGGTGGTTTCCATCATTTCTCCATTTGCAGCACAAACTGAGGAGCAGAGGGGCTAAATAAGCACATGCCACTGTTCCCTGTAAGCTCAGGCTCAGAACCAGGTTAGCTGCAGGAAGCTTGTGCTCTTTAGCCATTCTGCTGTATTTACAGTTTGACTCTAACTGAAAACTGATCATTACAGGACTATTTAGAAACCATGGTATACCAAAACTTACTAACATAAAAACTCTTATCTTCCCAAAACATTAAGAAAACTGTAAGAACTATCTGTGTTGCTAAGAGAGAAAATTATAACAAATCTAGTTTTTCTAATCTTAATTAGCTTTGTCTGTGATTCTCGAAGTTGGCAGCTGTCTGAGCCCAAAATAGTTCATGCTGCTGTGCCCCCACGTAGACATCTTATATTTATAGTCAAAGAAGGGAGTGGCATGTAGACGATCGAGGTAGGTACAGAGAGTTGACTGCTGCCCACTCTGCCCTCCTTGAACATGTTTGGGCAGCTGAATGCCTGTGGCTGACTAAAGCTGAGACTCAGCTGTTCTAGGAGTCGATTAGGAAATATTTCCTTTGCTAGCTTATGGCTCACTATGTACAGAAAGGTCTTCAGGCAGAACCTAAGTGTGTTCAACAGCAGCAGCTGGAGGCCAGACCTCATTCATTTTAACATTGTGGGAAGGACGGAAAAATATTTAACCTGATGAAACCAGGACTGGCATTTTGACTCTGATCTAGCTGCTTACTGAAGCCCAGTTCCCCTCTCCCAAAACTTTAATTTGTTGAATATTACGGTTTCAGGTTAATAATATTTTATGTAATTATTTACATTTACTGAAACTTTAGTGCCATGAGAATTTATTAATGACCACAGGGAATATAGATATCCTTAAATTAGACAGATGAGTTAATTTAGGAAATTATTTATATATGTATTAACAAAGAAATATCTTTCTTTGGCTGTTCCTTAGGCATTTAATCCTTTTTTGAAAGAATTTAAAAGAAAAAACTTCAGACCAAAATTTGGTACCGAATAAGTTGTTTATGGCTTCTGCCCCTTAGATTTCTGCCTTGGAAATAACTGAGATCTCTTTTACCATAGAGCAACGTGATTGAAGCCTCTCCAGATATGAAGAGGGAGAGTGAGAAGGAGTGGTATTTTGGCAATGCAGACAAAGAAAGGAGTGGTCCGTATGGATTTCACGAGGTGTGTGCTGTGTAGGGACTTCTCGTCATCTCTGCTTTGTTGACGGTTCTTAGTGAGAGAGTCTTCCAGACTTGACCATGTAGCCTGGACTTGACAGATGCTGACAGCACAGATGTGCAGCAGCATACCTGGCAGGTCTTTTGCCATCCGTCTTATGCCCTCTTTTTTAGTACTCGTATAGATGTGCAGTATTTTTTTTAAGATACTGTTTTTATGTATATATATGTGTGTGTCTGTAAATGTATGCCACGTGTGCAGGTGCCCAAGCAGGCCTGAATCCCAGAGCTGAAGGGATCTGTGGTCATGGGACACCTAACATGGGTGCTGGGAACTGAATTCAGGTCCTTTGGCGGAACAGGAAGTGCTCTTATCTTCAGAGCTGTCTCTTCAGCCCCTAGAAATTCAGTATCTTTAAACTGATTACTGTATTTAGCACTGGTAGTCATACAACTCCATTTCCTCCTAAAGCGTTAGGTGACTTAAGGTTCTAGAGATGTACCTATGTTACAAAATCATGGTTCACATCTTACAAGGCTCTTGTTACAGGAATGTCACTCACAAGGTAGCATTGATTTTTTTTTCAATGAATTTTTATATAGTAACTATTACTATTCTAACTGTATATCATCTAATGCTTCACATGGTGGTATGATCATTGAATAGTACGTGCTCATTCTGGGAGCCAAGAGCATCCCCTTTACCACAGTGTTTGGTCCTATCCTCAACCTCTCAGTCTCAGTCAGAATGAGGGGCCAAGCCTTCTCGTATGTAATTTGGTTTCTGTCCACTTTACTTATCATTTGTGCACTTTCCAATGTTCTGCATACTCTTTTATTTGCCAAATAAATGGTTATTCTTACATTATTAGTCAAATTTGGGTTCCTGAAATGCTGTTGGCAAGATCTTGTGTATTCATAGTATATTTGCCATGCTGGAACATCACTGTCTCATAGTGAATTTTTGTTTCTTATGTATTGTACTGATATAGAAAACATTGGCAAACATTTCATTTGATTTTGTGTTTGTAATAATGATGCCTTCAATCAATTAAGATGCAAGAATTATGGGCCAAAGGAATGTTGAATGCAAAAACCAGATGTTGGGCTCAAGGCATGGATGGATGGCGACCGCTCCAGGCGATACCTCAGCTTAAGTGGTGCCTGTTAGCCAGTGGGCAGGCTGTTCTGAATGAAACTGACCTTGCTACCTTAATACTGAACATGTTGATCACAATGTGTGGATATTTTCCGAGCAGGTACAATCTCATTGATGTTTTCATGACTAGAAGGGACTCTCAGATATCCTGATCTCTCCATTGTGTGGATATGTCCTCTGTAATGTTAAAGGATTACTCTGGCAATTTAAAACAAGGATGTCCTCTCTGTGGCTTGGGATAGTGCTTCTTTGACCTTTAAACTTTTTGAAACAGTTACAAAGAAATAATTTATATTTGCAAGTTATATTGATGTGGTAACTGCAAACAACCTTTTCTGAGGGATTTCAAATAATCTTAACATAATTGATATTTATCAGCTGTACTCTAGCTCTCATAACAATCATAATATTTACATGGATTAGATAGGAATGTTTGGAAATACATATCTATAGCCCATGTCAATACTGAGTGCCAGCTCCTGATCTGCCGGGCTAGTCAGGCCTGCTGTTGAAGATGGAATGATTGACAGCCCACAGCTCACCCCATAGGACCATTACAGGCAAGGATTTGCTTCCTATAACAATCACATTTGTAACCTTTACCTGGAATATTTCAGTCTTCATAAAATATTTGCGCACACATCATTTTGTTTTTATGCTGTTGTAAAGATAACCTGATAGAAATGACTAAAAAAAACACACATATCTTGTAACACTGTGCTCATCTCATAGTTCTCTTTAAAAAATCAGGTTAAACGCTAAACCATACAGTTCGAATTTAGAAATAGTAATGCATTCATTAAGGCTGTATTTGAAAAGTACTGACCATCGTTAAACTAAGGTTCAGTTTATTTGACAGAGCTTGATATAAGGCCTTTGGGGGGACTATCCACAGACACTGTGTTAGACAACACAAAGTTTAATCAATTAAATAATAAATAAGAGTCTTTGGCTCTTCTAGGGTACTGTTTTTCAAGGAAATCTTATGGAAGGAAATGAAGTCATATTAAACAGCCAGTAGATTTAAACCAAATACCTAATCATGTTCCCAGCTGTATGAGAGCTTAGTCTTCATTTACAAAAGAGGAAGGTAACTTGCTTCATGCCTAGTAGAATGTCATATGCTCTGAACATACAAATTCCAGTCAATATATTCAATGTTGACCTTAGAAACTATTTTCTAGGGATCAGGATAATGCCATCATTCGTCCTTTGCCCAGAGTGAAACGACTTCTGTCAGACAGCACCTGCCTTCCCCATGTTATCCAGGTGGGTCACTTCTGGTCACCACACTAGACAGTATTTTAAAGATTATTTTATTTTACTGTAAGCCCTTGTCTTTATTTCATTATAACCCATTCCGTTTTCATAAAGCTGAACCCCAAGTTACAATTGCTTCATATATCCTTTTTTAAGATTTATTTATTTTTATATGTATGATGTTTTGCTTTCATGTATATCTGTATACTGTGTGCATGCCTGGCCTCTGGGGGCCAGAAGAGTAGATATCAGGTCCCCTGGAACTGGAGGTACAGCTGCCTTGTAGGTACTGGAAACCAAATCCAAGTCCCCCACAAGAGCAGTCAGTGCTCTTAACTGCTGAACCATCTCTAGCCATAGTTCTACATTTAGTTGTTAATCTGAATGTACTGGGGAAGATTGTATATCCAGGAACCTAAATGTGTGATATCTTTAGATTCCAGAATCATTCAAAAAGGGATTTTATTATCCATTCTTCAAAATCCCATCACTGTGGGAACTGCAAGGGTGTGCTCCTTTGTACTAGAGATTGGTATGGGGCACAAGGGTGCACTAGCAGCCTACAGATAAGGGCACACTCATTTCTCTGACAGGTAACAGCAGACTCACTAGCATTCTCGGTGTTTGACTGTTTTCAGGTGAGGGTTTTATGGATAGCAACCACTTCAAAGTATAGACTTGGATACGTAGAGTATACTAAAATTTCTTTTCTTTTTCTGCATTATGCTGTTCTTTATATAACTGAGGCTAGCAATAAATCCAAGTAAGTAGGTTCCAGAGATCTTAGGTAAACGTCTTCCTGGGTATTTATTATTCTGTCCTCCTAACTGTGTACTCATTATTCCATTAATGATCTGTGGTGACCATTTTTGTCGTTTTAATTGCGAGTGACAGTTTATATGTTTTAACATTGATGTGTTACTACCTAGTACCTATGGAAACCACTGATAAGAGGAAGATTGCTGAATTTGAGAATGCAGTTAGCACCTTTTTAATTTATTTGACCAGCATATATCTTAGTCACTGTTCTGTTGCTGTGAAGAGACACCATGATCAAGACAAGTCTTATAAAAGAAAGCATTTAATTGGTGGCCTGCTTACAGTTTCAGGAGATTAGTCCATTATCATGGCAGGGAGCATGGCAGCAGGCATGGCAGGCATGGTGCTGGAGAAAGAGCTGAGAGCTACATCCTGATCTACAAGCAGAGAGAGCAAACTGCACCAAGCTTGGACTTTTGAAACGTCAAAGCCCACCCTCAGTGACACACTTCTTCCAACAAGGCCACACTTAGTCTTTCTAATCCTATCAGAGTTTTACTCACTGGTGACAAAGCATTCAAATATATGAGCCTATGGAAATCATTCTTATTTAAACCACCACAGCATGTATCTATGGTTTTTCTTACCATGGACATTTCTGTTTATACCCTTAAGTGAAAGTACACTGTAAGTTGTTTTTAAACTGTTATCAGCTAATCCCAGAAGATTAAGTGGCTATGTATCTGAGGTGATACCAAAAGAAATGGGTTTTTGTTTGTTGGATCCTGTCAACATGAAGATAAAGTACTCAGAAAATCATCTCCCAAACCTTCTCCCAAGGTTTCTAATACTGAAAAATGTCTGTATAGAATGAAACTTGGTCAGTGAAGGGCGTCTATTTTAACTAATCAAAACTTCTGGTGGTATCTGAAGAAAAGGAAAAGAAGTTTTTTGATAAATTTAGCCTGTCATCCCCCCCCCCCCCAAAAGTTCCCACCCCCAACTCACTATGTAAATCTGGCTGTCCCTGAACTCACAGAGCTCATCCTGCCTCTGCCTACTGAGTACTGAGATTAAAGGTGTGGGCCACCATGCCCTGCTAAATTTAGCTTCTTTTAATAACACATCCTTCTGTATGTTTTATACTGGGTTCAAAATATTTCTTGTAAGTAATTTTTACTCATTTTCCTCATAGGAGCCCTTGCTCTGGCTGGAACACAAGTAGCTCAAGCAGTTTTCCCAGCACCCACCATGTTGTGCTTAGAAAGGGATTTCCTGTGTTTTTCTTGACGTAGGATGGTCACTGGTTTGACCATCTACAGCTTAAGAATTTTTAGAGTGGTATAGTGCACAGTGAATAGATGTACTATGTTTTCTTGCACAGTGACAACTTGAAATACTCTGTTGTTTGATAC
>CABHPH010123353.1:0-26397 GCA_902168325.1 Peromyscus nudipes
ACCTCCAGCAAACCCTGAAGCTGTCAAGATCTCTGAAGGTCCTTCTCTCCCCACCTTTGCTCATTGCCAAGGCCACCATCCCTTTAGAGGTCATATGAACAATACCCCTGGCATTTAACAATGACCCCCTAAAGTGTATCACCAAGAAATCTCACTAGAGGCAAAGTCTTCTTGGCATAGTGACTTCTATAGATTTGTCTATAAAATGTTGTCAGTACTGGAAACTGTCTGGAACATATATAGTAGGTACCCAACAAATGGTTAGTGGGTGAATCAAAAACTCATAACTGAAATACTGTACAGCAACACCCACATTAGTCAGACACCACTTAGGTACCAAACATCTGCCCACAGTCATTTCTCAGTGACAACCTGAGAGTCAAGCTTCCAGTCTCTGTCCCTAACCAGACATTCATCTCCAGCCACCTAATTTTCACACCTGCTAAAGCAGGCTATTATGAACTATCTGCATTCATGCATTATAGCAATATGTAACTACATAGCTGCACATACTTTATATGTATAGTTATAATTATATTTATATCAATAAATTTCTATAAAAAGCTGTAGTGAAAACCAGCTAGAGAAGGGGGAACATTGGGATTTGCCTCCCTGTTTACGTGACATGTGAATAGAGGCCCAAAGAAACTGAAGTAGCAAGTCATGGAGCTCTCTGAGAGGAAAGCACTCTAGATAGCAAACAGAAAGTCTCCAAAGTGGGAGGATGACCTCCCTGTCACCTTTGTGGCCTCAGTACATGGCACAATGCCTAGAACTCTCTCATCTATTCTTTGCTCTTTCACCTGCTTGTTTTATTTACTTAAAACACATACCTGCCAAGAACTGCTATTCTGTGAGATGTCAAGACAATCTAAGTCTGAAAATTCTTAGACTTGAGCTGAGTTTAATGATATTTTAAACTTAACACCAATCACAACATCAACATGACTATTTGACCTTGAAAATTTTCTTCTGATTCTCTTGGCCTACTTGTGGCTGCATCATTAATAACATCATTCCCCCAGGGCCTCATGCTCAAAACTCGACTCATGAAAAGTATCACATACATGCTTACTGGGCATCATGCCAAAAATGACTCAGAGTATTTGGTCAGCCTTTATACTATCTTCCTCCAACTTCTCCAAAACAAAAGGTTTGGAGAGAAGGGCAGCATCATTTACCATTCTCTTAAATCTCAGCATCCTAGGGGACTCAACACTCATTTCATTCAGAGGCAAAACCTACATGCTCCTGAAGTCAGACCCTGCCCTGTAAGGAGGATTCCAGCCAGAATCAAAAAGCAAAACTCTAGTTCCCCAAAAGCTTTTGGCTCTCCCTGGACCAGGACCACCAGTACAACAAATTCTAATCATTTTAAGTAAAATTCTATATTGCTTGACACAAAACTGGTTTTCACTTCTAAGTCAAAATTACATCTCTATTAAAATTTTGATATAGGCAAATGTAGGAAAAGCCAATGCTTCCTTGATTGCTGTTTTTAGTCTGCAATCTTTATATTTTGCCCTTTTTATATATAAAAATATATAAAAGTTATGAGATCTCCTTCTACCGGGCACATGACAAAATGTAGATTTCCATGTTGGAAAATGCCCTAGGTAATGGAAGGAGATAAAGAAACAGAGACTCCAGAAGTAGCAATCAACAGCAGTGAGCAGTGGCAATTTTAGGGAACAAAGGTGCCAAGATAAATCCCTTCCAAACAACATCACCAGATAAGAGAGAGTGTGGTAGATGTTGCCTAGGAAACCAAAGGAGAAATACACATTCTCCTGTGGAGATCAAGAAATTAAGACACTTGGACTAAAAAAGGCAGGGAACATTCTAAAGCTGAATTCCCCACTTGACAATACAAATCAAATGCAACTAACCATAAATAAGGAATGCAATTAATAGTAAATAAAATTAATAGTGCTTTTGAATTAATCAACACTTATATGGAGAGGTTACTATTCTGCTTAAGACTCCAATTATATACAGCTTAGCATAGCTTCACATGTGTTTATGTCTTCACCTTGTAGGTAGCCCAGGGAATCTTTATCAACACACCAAGGGGCTAGGACCTCCTACTATTATTCTCTGTGCAATTTGAAAGTGGGTAGAACTAAAAGCACCATAGACAGTGACAAGATAAAATGACTCCATTGTTAAAACCTGCTGACCCATTCATTAGCTGCCCAGACTGTCTCCCTACTGTAGTACCTCGATTTCTTTTCTATTACACAACAAGCATCCCTAACTCCAAAATCTGAACTCCAAAATGCTACAAAATCTAAAACTTTTTCAAAGCTAATATGATATCACAAGCAGAAAATTCCACACTGTGAACCTTTATTTCATGTATATCATAAATATACTAAAAATTCACCATTAAGCTATGAAATGTTCATATGAAATGTGTATGAATCTCCTATTTAGACTTGTGCCCAACCCCATCATATCTCACTGTTACACGCATATATTCCAAAACCACAAATCAGAAGCACTTCTGGTGCCCAGTATTTTGGATTAGAGATATTCAATCTTCAAGGAGTCCATTATTTCCTTATTCATTTCAGTAATATTTCATTATTCATGTCCCATTTCTCGACTCCCAGCAGCTTCCCAGTGTCTTGTTCTAATCTCCCTTGTCTGTGTATGTCTTCTTCTACATCATTCACACTCCTCTTTTCCTCATTCCCACTCTACCAGCCCAGGCTCACCCTGACAATCTCCCTCCTTAAATGTGCCTATACCTCCTGGTCTCCTCAAGAGACTAGAGTTGAGTTCTAAGGCTGGAGTCAGGGTCTTCTGAACCCACCTCCAGAATATTCAGTGCCCCTTCCCACCCTGGAAGATACCCAGAATTTCTGCCCAAAATAATACTACTCCTTGGCCCAGAAACAACCTTCACAGTCTTGCTTATCCAGCAAACTCTGACTCCATTATCAAGGCCCGTTTCCAAAACCCATTCTTTTCTAGTTTTCTCTGAGCCTAGAAGACATTCATTATTCCATGATCTGTATTTCTTTTTACCACTCACATCCTAAAAGCCTTCATCAGACAAGCAGTCATTTTTGACTGCCACCCTGTGGAGAATGAGCATTTCTTTGCATCCTGGACATCTGTCATCCATGTCAACCCCAAGCACAGCAGTGAACACACAGGCATCATTTCCTAAGCCTGTCCTGGTTGTTCTACAATGTCATTTAATGTCAGTCAGATGTCAAGTGCATTTCCTTCTTAGTGCTCCCAACAGACTCAGGAGTCACTGGAAACATTGTTTTCTTACATTTCATATTTCTCATGGGGTGCTGCTTTGAACACAGACACAAACATTTGTTCACTCAATGCATCAACTACTCCGCTGTCTTCTTTCCTAATGGATTCAACCATCAGAAACACTGTTCTCCTTTCTTGCTGCTCTGGTTAGACTCTGCCATCCCACCACTCTCTCTATAGACCAGGCTGGCCTAAAGTTCAGAGATCCGCCTGCCTCTGCCTCCAGAGTGCTGAGATTAAAGGCATGAGACATCACCGCTGGGCCCCTGAATCTTTTAAAAGGGATGTGAGTGGTCACAGATGGTTAAGACGAACCAGTATGCAATAAAGGAAATGGGATTGCCTTTGCTGACTCCCAGATACAACGTCTTCTTTCTAGTATCTAGTGCCATGGAGCCTTACAGGGTGAGTGGGTGAACATGGAGCCTTACAGGGTGAGTGGGTGAACATGTGTGTGGCTGACATGCAGCTTTAAAGGGTGAGTGGGTGAAGATGAAGCCTTAAAGGGTGAGTGGGTGACATGAAGCTTTAAAGGGTCAGTGGGTGACATGCAGCTTTGAAGGGTGAGTGGAGAAATCTGAGGAATTGGTGCCATTAACAGGAAACATTTCTTCCCTGTTCCTGGTTTCTATAGTAAGAGATTTTTTTTTCCCTAAACAAAGCCAGTCCTCTTTACTCCTCCAGTACAAATAGCTCCTTCCTCCTCCTTTTTTTTTTAAAGCTTATGTGAAATTTGAGCTACTCTTAGGAAGTTAAGTAATTAGCCGTATCTGGGCTATCGCCCCCTCCTCCCCGCCTATAACTAACTGCATAGGCACAGCTGTCTGATCCCCTCCACTCCCTTTTCCGCCTCACACTGTGCTGTCTCCAGTGTATATCCATCCATGGCAAAGGGGATGTTTTACAGTCCATCTGAGGATTCTCATAACGCCCTATTTCTTAACAGTTCAGAGGACAGCCTGGGGAGACTGCATCTCTCCACTGGGTCTCCTCACTGAACTCACCAATGCAGAGTTCTCATGGAATATTCCAGGGAAATACACTAATTCTGGAGCCTATAAAACAGTTCCACTGAACAAGCCATTTCATCTAGAAGACTTGTTAGGTGGGGTTCAGAGAACTGACTTGCTGTGGGCTCTCCAACACAGACATTAATGAATGGGAAAAGCCTTCCGAAAGGTGGTCTTAAATATCTTGCATTTGCAGTTAATGTTTATATTTAACTTGAAACTTAAGTTTCTTCTTTTTTTTTTTTTAAATCTTTTTGGGCTTCTAAAAAACAGAGTAACTCTACAGCCCTACATGACAGCATTTCCATCAAATACACCTAACTACGCTCATGGAATGTTTTCAGAAAGCATTGAATAAATACCAGACCATGCTTAATAACAACATATTTTACTATCATAGGGGAAACTGAGTAGATGCTATTCTCAATGCTTACACTGTTGTTATTTTTAGTGTGGGGGGTTATGCATGATCCTGTTTACACATGTGTGTATGTGAGACCTGTGCATGTGCCTATGGAGGCCGGAGGTCAATATTGGGTACCTTCCTCAATCACTCTCTGCCATATTTTTTAAGACAATTCTTTTCACTGAATCAGTGAGCTCCAGGAATCCACTCATCTCTGTGGTCCTGCACTGAGGTTAGGGACACAGGCTACCATTGTGTGTTGAGAATCTGAATTCAGTACTCTTGCTTACGTGGTAAGTATTCTTCCCACTGAGCCAATTCTATAGCCCCTACACTACTAGGTCTTTATAGCTTCTCTCTGTTTTACATTATTAGGGACAACTGTATTTTTATGTGTATCAATGAAGGAATTTAAGTTAAACAACTGTGTGGAAACAGAACAGCAAACACAATGAACTAGAATCAGTATGTAGCTTTCTCTGACTTATAACATACATCACCAGGTCAAATTGCCTCCTAGGAAATCATGCCTCACCACCACTACCACCACCAAAATCTGTCTTTCCATCTAGGAATATTGGAAATTGAATGTTGTTGTAGGATTCTGTAGTGAACTATTGTTCTGCAGAGCCCTACGCAACTAAAAGAAAAAAATATTTAATTGCATTCAAGAATCAGCAAAAATTCAATTGTCCTAGAAACATCAATCGACCTTCTGTTTTCCTTTTTCACAGTTCTGAGAATGGAATCTGTGTACCAGGCAGGCTTTCTGCCACTGTGCCACACACCCAGTACCTAAACTAAAGCACCAAAACCAAAACCAAAACGTGCATGTTCATCAGACAAAGAATATTGCAAAGCTAAAAAATCTTCTAACATCCTCTCACTCACCAGCAGCTTAGCTGTAAGATCATTAGCCTCCCCTGCGCAATGTCTATTTTCACCGTAAAATAGCCAACTGTCAGAACATGGTCCAGGAATGGAGTCGTGTGAGGAGAATCTTGAGCGCTTGTGAGAAAACTCCAGGAAAACAAGACATGAGTCTTGTGATCTCAGTTTCTTCAAAACACAGAATTGTTCTTGGAATGTGTGTTCATGCTTCTCCCAGGTGTGGTGGAGAGGAGGGAGTTGACTTCAGATTTTTCATTATTGCTTGCTGTTGTTATTCAATTAAATGTTTAAACTATCCTTTAAATGCCTCTATGGAAAAACATGTTGCTGTGTGTAGTTTGTCCTTGTGACTGTATACAGCTTAAACTCATGAGAAATTTACTCATGTGACCTCTCTTAACTCTCAGAGTATAAATTGTCTAAGGTGCTGAATAAAGTTGGCTATGGCTTTAGTCTACTTCATTTTTCGGCTCCAATCTCCCAGGCCCCACTACCTCTAGATTAGTGACAGTTAGCAATGGAAATTCTATTTCTTATGTATGCATAATAATCATAGTCAAAAAGACATCAGGAAAGAGGGCCTTGGAAATGGATACTGATTAGAACCTAGTTATTGGATTATAAATGCCAGTATATTCAACTGAAGAGGAAGGAGAAGTTACAAAAGTCAATAAAGGCTTTCTACTTTTTTCCCCATGCACACAGTCTGTATGTCTTATGTGCAGTAACTACAAAGATTTTATCATCACAATCACTGAGGTCCATCACCCTTAGTATTCTCCCATCTCTTTCTATTCATAGAACTTACAGAAGGGTTGACTCTGCCAAGCTCTGAGCTAAGTTCTTGCCCATTACATGGGAACATGGAACTTGGAAACAGTTCACACCCAAGACTGAAGAACCTAGAAGAAACAAAGAGTCGCTCCTTCCTGCCACATGACCCGTGGTTCCCAGACTGACCTCCTTTCATAATTCTTCCCTTTATGGCTTTCTGTCCTAAATCCCACTGGTTCTAACTTTGTTGGGTTACTGAAATTAACCCACAGCAGTTTGTGCCTGAGTTATAACAGGCACAATGTCTTTCATACACTAGTTGATATCCTGTGTGGTTAGCAAACATTGGTATCTCAAATCATGTTTACATTCTCATATATGTCTTCAAAGAGTACTCTCATTAGCTTCTTCTAATGGTCAGAATTTGCATATTGTATGGACAGGTAAAAGGGGTGAGTTCCTTTCTAAATCACAGAAAAGATGAGTATATATATATATATATATATATATAATGCTCTATTTATTTCTATCTAAATACTGTCCCTTCTAGGACAAAAATGGAAAGGACACAAATCATATACATTGCATTCAGACTCCCCCATTATATGAAAAACTACGAGCTTCATGTTGCATTCATCACCATCTCCCCATTATGTAGTCAAAGGCCTAAATAGTAGGTTTTAAAACATTTTTGCAGGTGGATGGATGGATGGATGGATGGATGGATGGATGGATGGATGGATGGATGGGTGGGTGGATAGGTGGATGAATGGATAAAAGGAATGCACAAAGAGATGTATGTAAGCTTAGAGAGAGCTGCTCAGTTACAGACTAAATATTGAAATCGATGTTTATTATTTGAAAGCACACTGAGATGACACATAATTCACTACAGACCATTAGTCTGTTAGAACTCAAGTTTATAACTACCCATGCATTAATTACATCCGATGAGTATTATTGGTCTACACTGATTTGCTTTGTATCATAAAATCATCCAGAATATAAATGCTTCTTCCAAATTTAGCTTGACAAAACAACCTTCTGTGTGTCTTCAAACAGTGATGGAGAAGGAACTGCTTACAGATGAAAGATCAAAGGAAACTTCCAAGCGGAAGGTCAGACTGGGAGGAAGGGTGGGTGCCTCAGTGCGATGCAACTGCAAGAACATTTCTGTTTGCTCAACATCATAACTTTATCTTCTATTCAGTAATCGGGAGGTTTCTGCACACACAAAAATAAATGAAAAGGTAAACATGCCAGACCAAAGCGGAGACCATGGTTTTCATTGAACAAAAAGGCAAGTGTTTGGTGGAATTCAGGAAACATAAAATTTTTGTTTGTTGCTGAAATGAGAGGGAATTTCTACAGCTGTGACCACTAGAGAGGCCAGTGGTCAGTTTAGCCAGGCGGCTCAACATGCGAGCCCCCGGGGGATACCAGAATACCAAATAATAATTATTATATGCAGAGACAAGATGTTATTTCTCATTGGAAAAATAATAAAACTTTATTGGAAATAGTAAAGCTGATCAGAGAAGCTGAATGTTCAGGCTGCGGGGCTTCTCTTAGCAGCAATCTTAATTCCTCTGAACGGCAGCTGTTCCTCCCCCAAAGCAACCTCAGTTCAAAGTGTTAGCTACATATGCAAGGAAAATCCCAAACTTGTTGATTTTCCTCATAAGAATTGGCTTGGGGGGAAGCACTCTCCTTGAAGCAGACATTGATTCTTGGGTCTTTCTTCGAGCTCTGATCCTGAGCCTAGCCAACTCCTTCTTCAGATCCAGGAAAGGCAAAGTAGGCAAAGCCAGGCTACCCATTAAGTGCACCATTCTCCAGGCACAGCAAACGTTCCACCTTGGCAACACCACAGCCCTTACCGGTACTAGTCCACTGTGGATCTTGGTTTTACAGCCTGCTTTAAGTGCCACAACCTCTGGATTCTCCACTATCTCTGCACTTGAGATGGCTGCCGACACAACAACCCTTCACAGGGCAGGTGCTGTGGAATATTAGTTGAAGATGTGTTACATTTGTTTATGCTGTGGAACATTTGTTTAATGATGCACAGATGTGTTGTATTCTTTTATGTAGCATTTGTTTAACTCTGTAAACTGTGTTGCTTTACTTTGCCTGCTTAAAACACCTGATTGGTCTAATAAAGAGCTGAGTAGCCAATAGCTAGGCAGGAGAGGGATAGGTGGGGCTGTCAGGTAGAGAGAATAAATAAGAAGAGAAATCTAAAGAAGGGTGAGGAGTGAGAAAAGGAGGAGAGGAGGATGCCAGGGCCAGCCACCCAGCCAGCCACAGAGTAAGAGGGAAAGAAAGATATATAGAATAAAGAAAAGTAAAAAGCCCAGAGGCAAAAATGTTGTTAAAGAGAAATGGGATAATTTAAATTAGAAAAGCTGGCTAGAAACAAGCCAAGCTAAGGCCAGGCATTCATAAGTAAGAATAAGAGTCTATGTATTTATTTGGGAGCTGGGTGGCAGGCCCCAAAAAGAGTTTTAAAAAAAAGCATACAGGCAGGTATCATAAATAGCTCATGTAATGTGTATCCATCTGATACATTAGCAGAAGAGCCCTTAGGAGAACAACTATTAACCAGACTAATAAATAATTAAATGGACTATTTAACCAGACTCCATGTTTCCAACACTACATATTAGGTTTCCAACAAATATTTGGTAATACTAGATCCTTTCAAACTCTCAGAGCTTTGTTGTGTGTTTCACAGATATTTGGACAGCTGAACTCAAAAGTACCTTTTATATCTGCAATGCTTTAACTATTGAGTCTCTGTATATAATTCTCACCACATTCTGCCATAAAGTCTTCATATTACATTTCCTCAAAAGTCAGTGGTCAACCCTCCTAGGCAACATTTGCAGACCTGAAGCTCTGTGTAAGCAGCTTCTGGAAATAAAACGACTCATCCATAATTTATCTGTTAACCAGGCAAGCTCTTCCTGGGGTCTCTTCAGAGCAATTAAAAAAAAATGATGGTGAAAAAGAAGCATATCTTTTTCAGTGAAATACAAAAATTACCTGGAAGCAGTGACTACAAAAACCAGGTCATTTGTACCAAGGCTATATTTCACGGTAGACACCCACTTCCCTGGGGAAAAGGGGGAAATAAGGGACATCCATGGAGCTGGCACATGTCTGAGAGTGGAGTGGGCAGGAGGGCCAGGACTCTTGAAAAGTAAAGGTCCATGCTCTGCATGAGAATCTCCTTTCTTACCACACTCAATGTCCTATAAACAGTTGGTATGCAGCTCATTCATCACTTAGCCCTCTCAGAGTACACAAGGCAAGTGCAACTCCTTAAATCAGCCTAAATAAAGATAAGGGCCTGTACTACAACACTACTGACCTGCCACCAAAGGAACTCTTAAACCAGAGACTTTCCGGCCCAGAGCGCTAGTCTGTGCAGAATCAGTGCCCATCCCCAACAACACGCCTGCATCTAGAGTGCAATGAGAGAAACAAGGAATGTAGTGAGCTTTTTAAATGCTTACCCTAAACCCACCGGGGTGGTGTATGGTGATATTTTATTTGTGCTGAAATGTGATTTTATTTGTATGTTAATAAAGTTGCCTGGAGATCAGAAGTCATAGCAAGCCATCAGCAGGAGTCAGGCGGTGGTAGCACACGCCCTTAATCGGATCGCATGGCAGGCAGAGTCTCTGGTCAAGGACACATCCAAAGCAAGGTGACCTGAACTTTTATGCCCAGTACCAACCATAGAGACTTGGAGGTCTGTATAGACAGGCAGTGATGAGGAAGTCATGTGGTTGGGTTTAGAGCCAATGAGAAGGCAGAACAGAAAGGCAATAAAAAGGACACAGGAAGAAGGTCTCTCTCTCTCTCAGGGGAAGGACAGCAGTGAGTGGTAAGATAAGGTGGTCTTAGCTCTTGCCTACTGCTCTGATCTCTGGGCTTTTAACTCTTTATTTGGCTCTGTGTTTCTTATTTAATAAGACTGTTTAGAATTACATCTACAGTGGTGCACACCTATAAGCTCAGAGCTCAGGCAGCTGAGGCAGGATGATTTTGAGTTCAAGGTCAGACTGGGCTATATACCTTGACTCAAAAGAAAAAAATAAATGGGTAAAGGGGGAAGAAAGGTTGTAGGATATGGAGAGATCAGGCTGGAACTGAGCTAGTGAGCTTTCAAAGTTCCGGGTGTTACACAGGCACTTGAGGGAGGGAAAAGGCATCAGCGGTTACACAAAACTGTGAACCCTACAATTTATAACACTAACCTGCCAGACAGGAGGTAACCATCCTATGTGACAGAGGCACAGCTGTTCTGGAGGCAACCAAGTATACTGACTGGATTTGACACCTGCCCCACAGGACAGAATCCATGCATGCCTAGTACCACAAACCTGGTCAAAACCCTATGCCTAAGGAGGTATAGACTTAGGGAAGAACTTACTACTGGTGCATGGTCAAATGCACACATTGTCTCCTAAGTATCTATGGTTAAATGCAGACAAATGCTTCTTTCGGTCCTAATGAGAGAAGTCTCTCTTCGAAAAGAATGGTGGTGAATGCAGAGACTCATAGCTGACCTAGATGTTGAAACTAAGTGACAGGTGGGGTTTGGCCCTAAATAAGACGCTTAAAGTACCCCCTCTAATGCTCAGGGAAATCAAAGAGGAGGCAGAAATGATGTAGGAGCAGAAAAATGATAGGGAGAAGGGTTATGAAATGTCATCTAGCCAACTGTAATATGAACTCACCACACCGTCTGAGGTTGTCCACACAGGTTCTGTCCAAGATTAGCCTGGCCATGTCAGCCTTGGATGAGAGAGGCCCTTATGGTCCTTACCCATTATTGCAAAGCTATTGACTACCGACATTCTGGGAAGCGGGAGGTACTGTCTTCAGCTGCATATCCACTAGTGAGCCCAGCAGCCAATGAATAGTTAGTTCTAAACTCAGAGTGATGCAGATGGCCCTGGTTAATCTCAATGGATAATAAAATAAAACAAGAAGTCATACGTGTGGTAAAGAGATCTATAGGGAATAAGTGGGGTGTTAGGGGTAGGAAGAAATGAGGGGAAGATAATTAGAATGCATCATATACATGTATGAAATAATCAAAGAGCAAACTTAATTAGTAATAAAAAGGAATTGACCATCCAGATATTTCTAAAAGCCAGTCACAAGACTGATTTAATAAAAGATATTTTAGAAATAAAAAAAAAAACAGGGTTTGGGAGGAGTTAGGGGAGGGATGAGTATGATCAAAATACACTGTATAAAACTTTCAAAGAGTAAGTAAAGTATTGCAAAAAAAATTTACAACCATTACCATAGCTCTCTCCTAAAAGGTCTACCAGCTTATACCTTTCAGCAACAATGCTTAAGATGCCTCATCTGCTCGACATGAACATTTTCTTCGTCACCCGTATCTAAAATAACAATATTTTAGATAGCAGCAGCTAACTGAATGCTGTGCTGACTCTTTTTAAATGACTTTTATTGCCTGCCACTATGGGTTACAAGAGCCTCACCAACCAATGTGTCATTATAAAGGAAGAAAATTAGCCATCTGTTACATGCTGTCTTGTTTTCCTTCAGGTTGTGTTTATCTTTTGCTTTGATCATGAAATCTCTTGATAAAGTTTACTGACTATCATATGGTTAAATCTTTTTCTTATGCTTGACATATCTTTGTCTCGTACTTAGTACAGTTTTCTGGGTTCACAATTATAAAACTGTACATTCACATTTTCCTATAAAGTTTTTATATTTTCATTTATGTTTTTGCCACACTAATGCTAACTTTAATGCTGACATTAATTTTTAATAGTGACATTATATTATTAAACATGTTCTATCCCATGCCAAAAAGTAATTAAAAATAACTATTTTTAATATAAGATAGTAGAGACAAAAATAACTCCACAGATTATCAAGAGGAATGGATTTGTGAAATTATTCAGTGTTATGTAACATGACAGCTTTAGAAATCAAGACTTAAGAACCAAGAGAAAACTCTCTATTTAAGGACAGTTCTCTAGGGTATGCTGGAAGGACAGAAGGCTAGGGTCTAGTAGCAATAAATCTGGATGAATTCAGAGAACTAAATATTTAACTTGTCCAATTTGTTCAGCTCTGCGATTTATTCTGAAACCATATATTCCCTACAGTCATCAACTAAAGGTCCTGTCTCAAATGATGGGCAGAAAGTAAGTGACATTCTTACTGAGAAAAACTAAAACTTGGCCACATGCTGGGCTCCTGGCTGATTTTTATTCTTAATTGGCTAAGCAATCTCCCCACAGTTATGAGGGTAGCTTTTCCTGTGCAAACACTGGTCATGGTTACCAGGAATCAGACAAAGCGCTGTCAGGCTACTCGGAGCAGCAAGGAAAGGGTGAACCACGGACGACAGAACCAGAACACAAAGCCTGTGTGGATGAGAGTCCCTGGAAAGCAGCTGTGTCTGCAAAGAGTGACTGGTCAGAACTGCAGTGACAGGTTGGATTGTTGCAGTTCCAGAGTCTAAAAAGCCATTCTGTGACCCACCTAACATCCTGTGACTAGCCAGACCCAACATCCTGACAAATAGATACAGAACTTTTGGAATACATTAACTTAACAGAAATCTAGTTTTCCACCAATCAAAAGGCTAAGAATGTTGCCAGATAACAAGCATCAAAGGCCTCTAACAGTACTGCCCAACCCAGTCTTACTATAACCCACCTACGAGATGTACAAACCAGTGTATTTGACAAGCCTTCGTTTAGATTTGTGGCTTTCTTTGTTCTTTCACTACCGAAATTTCATGAACTGCTACTTCATTGGAACATGGTGTGTGAGGTAACCTAAGTCTGTGTTCCTGAGCTATGGTCACTCATATCTGGCTCCACAATAAACTATGTCCTTTATTCCTTTGTGAGAGTTCTTTTTTCATTGACACCTGAAATATAAAACTGTGAATCTAAATATAAGGAAGTTATGGATGTAGAGCAATATTAAATATAAATGGGATAAATAAGTCCAGTGCATATGGATGCCCTAGTCTACCGCTGCTAGCAAAATGGCAAAGCTGTACACAAATGACATGCTTTCTCAACTTTGCTTAGTAAAGAAGCTTTAGTTAAAAGTCAAGAATTGCTGAGAAGTGGTGGCTCACACCTTTAATTCTAGCATTTGAGTGGCAGAGGCAAGCAGGTCTCTGTGAGTTCAAGGCCATCCTTGTTTAGAGTGATTTCCAGGACAACCAGGACTACACAAAGAAACCCTTTCTCAAAAAGATAGAAGAAGAACAAAAGAGTCAGGAATCATGCTAACTTTTGAAGCAGTGGTGGGGCTGACTCCTAGTAACATAAAAAAAATGTATTCAGGCTGAAAGGGTCATTGAAGAAATCAAGATGTAAATTTCAAAATTCCTAGAATTAAAAGAAAATTCAACACAACACTCCAAAACCCATGGTATACAATTAAAACAATCCTAAAAAGGAAGTTAATAGCTACAAGTGACTCCATTAAAAGTTCAAAGTAATCTCAAATAATCATGTGCTGTGCCTTAAAGCCCTGAAGAAACAAAAACAAGCCAAACACAAAATCAGTAGACAGAAATAATTAAGATCAAGGCAGAAACTAATGATATAGCATAGGAAATAAAAAAAATTTAAAAAAAGACCAATGCCGGGCGTTGGTGGCGCACGCCTTTAATCCCAGCACTCGGGAGGCAGAGGCAGGCGGATATCTGTGAGTTCTAGGCCAGCCTGGGCTACCAAGTGAGCTCCAGGAAAGGTGCAAAGCTACACAGAGAAACCCTGTCTCGAAAAACCAAAAAAAAAAAAAAAAAAAAGACCAAGAGCTTTGAAAAGAGAAACAAAAGTGAGAAAGCCTTAGCCAAATTAACTAAAAGAAAGAGGAAAATCAAATTTACAAAATTAGAGATGAAAAGGGAGCCATATGATGGTCACCAATACAGTTCAGAAAATCATCAGATCATATTTTTAAATGTACATTTCACTAAATTGGGAAAGCTAAAGGTAATGAATAAAATTTACACAAATATGATCTAGCAAAATTAAACTAAAGTGCATCAAACAATTTATATACAGATCTGTAATAAATAATCAGATTGGATCAGTAAAAACAATAATAACCTCAACTATAAAATGTCCAGATAGACTCACTGCTGAATTCTAACATATTTAAAGGAGAACTAACCAGTACTTCTCAAACTAACGCATAAAAGAGAAATTTAGGAATGAAACCAAACTCTTTTTATGAGCCAGTATTACCCTGACATCAAAATTGAATGAAGATGCAACAAAAAAGGAAAATTATAATTCAATCTCTCTGAAAAAATTCTCAACAAAATATTTGCTAAGTAAACTTAAGAACCCAGAAAGAAGATCACTCAATGACCATGATCAAGTTGGTTTCATTCCAGAAATGCAGGGATGGCTCAGCATATACAAATCAATAAATGCAATAAATCACATGGATGAATTAAAAAATGGAACTCACATGGTAACCTAATAGAAACAGAAAAGGGCTGAAACAAAATTCGTTACCCTTTCATTGTAAAATCCCTGAAGAAACTAGAAATAGAAGGAACATCCATCGTCAATATAATAAAGCCACTCATGACAAACTACAGCCAAAGCAGACTAGTGAAAAAGAACTCAAAGCATGTCCATTAAGTCAACAGAAGGCCAAAGTATCCACACTAGCTAGGGCTGTGTTTCAAGTCTTAGCTAGATCAAGGAAATAGGAGGAAATAAAAGGGAAATATGTATGGTTCTATACATGAGACCCTAAAGAGCCACCAGCGAATTCATAGAGTTGATGAATGCCTTCAGCAAAGTTTCAAGAAACAAAACCAACATAAAAACTAGTAGCCTTTCTACATACCAGTAACTAACAGGCTGAGAAACCAAATCAGGGCAACAATCCCAAACACAATTAGGGAGGGGAAAAAACTGGAATAACCCTAACTAACCAAGGAAGTGAAAGACATCTTTATTGAAAATGTTAGAACAATGAAGAGGGAAACTGAGGAACACACCAGAAGCCAGAAAGATCTCTCATGCTCATGGACTGGAAAAATCAGTACAGTAAAAATGGCTATGCTACCAAATGTGTCCTACAGATTCACAGACTCAATGCAATGCCCATCAAATTGCTAAGCTTTCCATCACAGTCGGCAGCACAAAAGATCCTAGATAGCCAAGGCAGTCCTGGGCAAAAAGAACAATCCTAGAAGTGCTCCCCATATCTGATTTTGAGTTATACTAAAGACTTGTATTATGATCAAAACTCATATTGGCACAAAAACTGATAAGTAGATCAATGAACTAGAACAGTGAACTGAGAAATAAACCAATACAATTACAGCTGCATGGTTTTTGACAAAGATACACATTGGAGAAATGACAGCTTCTTCAAGAAAAGGTGCTGGTTCCACAGGAAAAGGGTGAAACTGAATTCTTATTTCTCACCATGTGCACAAACCAACCCCAAATTGATCAAAAACATATAAAATTTAAAAGTCTGAAACTATTAGAGGAAAAATTCAGGGAAAAAAACACTTTAAGGAACAGGCATGGGTGAGGACTTTCTAATAGAATCCTTGTCCTCCGGGAAGTAATCACACCAAAAAAAAGGTGCATGTAGTCAGGTGTGCTACTGTTATGTCACTAGACTGAATATTCAGGGAAGAAATTGCAAAGATGATTTAAATCTGTATTCCAATTTGGAAAAAAGACTCATGAATATGTGATTCTGACATTAGTCTTAACATATATACAAGGGCTTGGATGTAGCTCAGTGGTAGAGCACTAGTCTAGGACGCAGACCCTGGGTTCCATACCTGGAACCACAAAAAATAAAAAAGAAAGGGAAAGAGAAAGAGAGAAAAGGGAAGGAGAGAAGAGGAAAGAGGAAGGAGGGGGAAATGGAGGAAGAAAAGGCAAGATAAAAGAGGAGAGGAAAGGAAAGAGGGAGAAGAAAAGAAAAGATCATAGTATCCTCAGGGGGAAGAAAGTGAAGACTATCCTGTGTTTAAAAGGATACCTGGTCCCCTCACCTTCCTCCATCCTGCTGGCTATATTTTCACATTTGAGGTGTTCTTAATGTCTGTTCAGGACTGAAGATCAGTATAGAGTTGTCTAAGCAACCACTCATTTGCCATCTCATTCCAGATTCTGGAATGTTCTCCCACTTGGCATACTCTGTCCTCTCTGCCACCACACCAGGAGAGCCGTCTCCTTAAAAGCCAGCTCCTTATCCATAGCCTTTATTTTATTTTAAGATTGTTATTTTTTTCTTAAGTGTGTGTGTGTGTGTGGTCAGAAGAGGGAAGAGCTAGAGTTACAAGTAGTTGAATACCATCTGACATGGGTTGCTCAGGAACCGAACTTGGGTCCTCTCTGAGATTAGTGGGTGCTTTTAAGCACAGAGCCATCTCTCTAGGCCCTATATCTTTTATTTTTAAAAGCTGTGGTGAAGCACTCTTCCTCTAAATCCTGTGTAGCCACAGCACATACACACCAATAGAACACAGTCCAAGCAAATGACAGATGACTGATGGAAGTATTTTCCCTGGAACTGCATCAATGATAATTTAGGATAACAAAGAATACAAATATCACTCCTTAACAACGTTGGAAAAAATCAGGTCAGTAATTCCATTATCCCAAATATAAATATCTCTACAGAAGCAAAGCCTCACTGCCAGAATTTAATCTTCACTCAAAATAAACCATTTCCTGTGCTTAATGGGATATAGCAGTTAAAACACCACCAAGTGGCTAAACCTACATCAACACTAGGTCAGGAAATTCTATCTGACTGCCCAGAAAGGGCACAGACTGCTGACCCCAAAATATAATGAAACCTCTCCAAGGCTGTGAACTGTGTACCAAGCAGACCCACAGAATCCTTCTGCAGTTTGAACTGCTCCATTCGTACGTCTCCCCCAGCACCTCTGCCTTTGGAGACTGACTAAACAAAGTGATGACATGGACTTTCAGACCCGAACAGGAGGGCAAGGCTTGCTCTGTCCTCCCCTCTGACCTCCCCTGTCTCTCTCTGCTAGGCATGATATCTTCCTTCCTCTTTGGTGTTGTACGGAGCACACTCTTCTTTCTCAGGTATGCTCAGGACAGGACAGGAGCCTGAGGTAAAAAATATGAAATGTTTTTTAAAGCAGTAGAAATGAGAGGATGTCTCCATGCCTTGGAGGGAAAAAAAGCAAAGAGCGAGGAGGTACTCGGAAAAACCTTCCTCCACAGAAACCTGAGGCCATCTTCTCTTCCTGAACTCCTGAGGTTCACATCATACCCTCTTCAACACTCTGCCATTCAGGTTTTCCCTCACCCTTGAAGCGCTTCATATTGCACTTTTAAAGCTTGAGTTTGTTTTGAATGAAATGGATATCTTGAGCTTCTGAGGGGATTTTTAAGTAATTATTGAGACAATGCTGAAAAACATTCCAGTGTCATCCTGTCCAGTACACATATGGAGTATATAGTTAAACAGTAGTGATTTTAAATCATGGAGGCAGATCGGCAGATGGCGTCTGGCCAGGAGTGAGTTCATACTTAATAAGATGCACATCCACAGTGTGGATGACAGAGAAAGAAACCTAGTATTGCAGCAAGTCTCAAAATAGTTCTTTTTCAAAAGGTGTTAGATGGTCTTTACTCTTCAATATCTGCCAGGTATCCAAGTCAGAAAGTCCATTAGATGGTTGTCTACATGATTTTACACGGAGGTGAAGTTGAGGTCTGATATAGTTAAGGTGTAAGGCCTTAGAAATTAACTAAAACAACAGGCAAGGGAAGGAGGGAGGGAGGGGGAGGAAGGGAGGGAGTGGGGGAAGGCTCTTAGATCCCAGTGAACATCTGCTTCTTGGGGAGAAGTGAGATTTCTTATGGAAAGAAATACAAACAAGTCCTGCACCAACAAGGACATCTCATCAACTCATGAACATTTATGATGAGCCTGGCAGTAGGTACGTGACAAGAATCAGCATTGGAATGAATAGGAGACCTTGTCCTCAAAATACCACAGCTAAAGAAGTCAGTGGACTCAGCGTGCGTCAATCCATGGGATGAGCGCAAGACAGGGAACTATCAAGTCCACTGGGAGATTAGACAGGGTATGATGAATTCCACCTAGGCATGGAACCCAGACAAAATGCAAAAGGAGACATAATACTTCAAGTGGGTATTGAAGAATGTATATGAATTCATAAAGAAAGAATTGCTGTAGGGAACACTTCAGATATGTGTGTGCACGTGCGTGTGTGTTCTCTATTACCTGAGGAGGCATGAGTGCTGATTGCTTTGTGGCCTACAGCCCTGTGCACTCTGGGCCCAAAAAGTAGGCAAGTGGCCTCATTAGCTGCCCCAAGCTGACATTTACTCAGCACTCTTTCGTCTTAGCACAAACATAAAATTCAAGAGTTACACATCTACTTTTAAAACAAGCATTTTCAGTAACTTGCTGAATTCTTTACTAAGTAATGATATTCTTACAAGATTATTACTCTTACCTCCATGGGAAAAGCTTTGAAATTAACCGTGTGCTCAGAGCCACGCTGGTTTTCTCTTCCCCAGTGAAATCTAACTTCATAGAGTTCAAACTCGTGTCCCTGAGGCAGCGGTCCTCCTGACAGAACTGGAAAGAGAAAAGGAAACTGCTGAATGATGTCATAAGCTTCACACACAGAGACATTTGGATGCTGCGTTGTTGTTGACCCAAAAAGCTCCCCTGGGCCCCAAAGACTGCATTTGCAAAGTCAAAATGAGAAACAGATTCCAACTGAGGTCAATTTAAACTGTCCGGATTTCACTAAAATTCCTATGCTTGGTATTCAGATAGGACCTTGGTAATAATACCTATATTTTAAGTTGTTTTGTTTTCTCAGTCCAGGAATAGATAAGGAAATAAATTCTTCCTAAGACCATTTTAAAAATATTTACTTTAAATTATGTGCAGGTGCTCATGGGGCAAGAACAGCATGTCAGATCACCTAGAGCTGGAGTTACAGTCCATCTCCAGCCACCTAATGTGGGTGCTGGGAACCAAGTTCAGGTTCTCTGCAAGAGTAGTACTGCCTCTTAATCAATGAGTCATCTTCCCAGTCCCCTTACTGTGACTTTTAAGCTGGGTACTAATCAAGAGACAAGAATACATACAAGAGCCCCATACAAAACAGTCCTCTACCATAGATCTACCTGCTGTGGGATGGTCTGTATGTCAAATGTGTTGCTCTGATCGGTCAATAAATAAAACACTGATTGGCCAGTAGCCAGGCAGGAAGTACAGGCGGGACTAACAGAGAGGAGAATTGAGAGAACAGGAAGGAGGAGGGAGACACTGCCATCCGCCGCCATGACAAGCAGCATGTGAAGATGCCGATAAGCCACGAGCCACGTGGCAAGGTATAGATTTATAGAAATGGATTAATTTAAGATGTAAGAACTAGATAGCTAGAAGCCTGAGCCATTAGGCCAGACAGTTTAAATAATATAAGCGTCTGTGTGTTTATTTTATAAGTGGGCTGTCGGACTGCCGGGGCTTGGTGGGACCCGGAGAGAAAACTCTCTAGCTACATCTACCAATGAACTAAGACACATCTTTGGGTCATCCACTGGCATTAGTAGATTTCAATCAGAGAAAAGATATAAGCTGATAAAATTGTCAAAAAAAATTAATATTAATACAACCAGCGAGGCTGAAGAGGTAGCACACTGGTTAAGAACACTTGCTGCTCTTGCAGAGGACTCCAGTTTGGTTTCCAGCACCCTCATGAGGTGGCTCACAACCTTCTGTAACTCCTGCTCCAGGGATCCAACACCCTTTCTGGCCTCCTCAGCACCCACACACATGTGGCATATTCTCTGTCTCTGTCTCTGTCTCTGTCTGTCTCTCTCTCTCTCTCTCTCTCTCTCTCTCACACACACACACACACACACACACACAAATAAATAAAATAAAAATAAATACAATCTGCCAAACAGTGGTAGCACACGCCTTTAATCCCAGCACTCAGGAGGCAAAGGCAGGCAGATTTCTGTGAATTCAAGGCCAGCCTGCTCTGCAGAGCTAATTCCATGACAGCCAGGGCTACACAAAGAAATCCTGTCTCAAAAAAATTAAACTAAATATAATCTACTATTAAATCATAGTTTTAAAGACCAATGACCATTCAACATACTTGCCTACTCCTGGGCTGAAATTGTATTGAAAATACTAGTATCAGTCCTCCCAGGCCTCATTTAGTGCTCACTTTTGAATGGGATTTAGAACTCTGTCCCAAACAAGGACACACTAAAGTATGGTGAAAATGCATCTTCATGATAAACTGCACCTAAGCAACTTCTTAAGGATTTTAATAGCCCCTAGAAAGAGCCTATGTAAAAACTTGAAATAAAGTATATTATAAAATACAATGACTTTCAATGGAGATGAAGATTAATTCAAGCCTTTGCTCCTCCTCTAGCAACTTCTAATTCAAAAATAATACCAGTTAAGAATTGTTAGGTTCTTTTACACAAATAGCTGGCAGCCTTCATCACCAACACCCTAGAAGAAGGGTCAATGAACAGAGCACTATTCGCTTGGGAGCCTGAAGTCCCTCTGGGATCAGCTTCATCACCCTCCAATGCAACTGATACAAAAGTGAACTGGGGCAGCAGTGTCTGTACGTTTGGTTAATTCTTAGCTAAGAGCCTGTTCTAACTGGGCTTATGTAGATCTGCCGTCAATACAGCCAGAATGCAAATTAGAAAGAGAACAAGAAGAAACAACATGGCAGGAAGTAGAGGCAGGGTGAAGCTATCCCACACGTCATACAGTCCTTGAGAGTGTCTTACAAGTTTGATTCTCATCTTTCTACCAACTCAGGAGGAAAGAGTATCCAGGAGAGATTTTAATTCTGCAAGGGGAAGTGAACAGATCCCAATAAGGGAAGCAGAATGCACGGCCAGCAGAATAAGACTACAGCAGGGAATTCAGAGCCCTTCCATCACAACAGATTCCTAGAGTCAGTGTTCTCATCCCTATGGAGAGAGGGGAACAGTGCGCTTGAGGGACTAATGTAGTTTACCTTAGCCACCCTGTTAGCAAGGCCAGGACAAAGCCCAGAGTTGGAGCCTAACCCACCACGGGGATAAGTTGGAGACAGAGACCTAAATTTTACTGCCTTATGAGAATGAACTGAAAAAAATAATACATTCCCTAAGCCTAGATTTCTAAACTCTGGGTTCTCCTTTGAGGACAAAATTCTATCAGATTTTTCAAAAGACAAAACAAATCTAAATGTATGAATCATAAAGGTTTACAGATACTCAGAACTCTGAAGACTTGCTCTGCCTTTGTATTCTGTAAGAATAGCTTTAAGATTATATTCCAGGCTTTTATTTCAAGATAGGGTCACAGATTCTGCATAGTCACTCCCACTTAGTCCATTCCACTTATTGTCCAAACTCCATCTTGAGAAAAACAAGGAGAGAGATCAGAAGTCTACCTTCTATGTACCCTGTCACCCAAACCAGAGAGAAAATGGGGATCTCACATAGCACCTCAGCCAGCATCATCTGAAGAAAATGTATTTCCACCACCACCACCACCACCATACACAGCATGGACCTGACTCCAGCCTTCAGGGCAAATTCTGGAACTCTCCATTTTTAAAGGAAAGCAATAAAATTATCTTGGAAGAGGCTAAGTTCCACATTGCTATGGAAAAGAACAAGAGTAGCATAAAATTATGCATAAAAAATAAGAAAAACAGTTAATCTATTTGCCCAAACCCCTTCCTAGGATACACATGGACACACATTTAGAGACACTACAGAGAACAGTGTGCTACTTCTCATGGAAAAGGGTGATACAACTGGTTTTGACATGGATTTCAGCAAAACAAAAACAAATCCACCTTTCAAAACTATAAAATCAAAATGACCATACTGGGAGTCTTACAAATTATTATTATGTTGTGTGGCAGGATACAGAATCAACTTGCAAAAATCAATAGCTTTCTTTACAAGAACAGTAAATCCACAGAGAAAGAGAACATGGACACAGTCCTAGTCACAACAACCTCAAAGAAAATGAAATATCTAGGAATAAACCTAAACAAGGAAGTCAACGACTTCTACAATGAAACCTTTAAATCTCTGAGGAAAGAGAGAGAGAGAAAGACACTAGAAAATGGAGACGTCCCCACGCACATGGATTGGTACAACTAATACTGTAAAAATGATCATCCTAACAAAAACCATCTACTTGTTCAATGTAATCTCAATCAAAATTCCTGTCTCATTCTCCATAGAAATAGAAAAAACTCTCCTAAAATTCTTACGGAATTGCCGGGCGGTGGTGGCGCACGCCTTTAATCCCAGCACTCGGGAGGCAGAGGCAGGCGGATCTCTGTGAGTTCAAGGCCAGCCTGGGCTACCAAATGAGTTCCAGGAAAGGCACAAAGCTACACAGAGAAACCCTGTCTCAAAAAAAAAAAAAAAAAAAAAAAAAAAAAAAATTCTTACGGAATCACAAAAGACCTCAGATTACCAAAACAATCCTGAGTGAAATGAACAGTGCTGGAGGGATTGCAATTCCAGATCTCAAGACTATCACAGAGTCATTGTGACAAAAAACAATATGGCGCTGGCATGAAAACAGACGGGTAGACCAACAGAACAAAGTCCAGGACACAAACATGAATGCATGAATGACAGCTGTCAGCTCCAAGTCTATCCATGTGAATACATAACCTGGAGTAACTGCAGAAACCAGGAAAGTACAGGGGGACATTGTTGGGAGAGGGGCAGATAGGGGAGCAGCAGGGTCCCAATGATTTGAAGGGGAAAGATGTAAGTGGAGGGATTTTAACTAGGGAGAGGAATGGAAAGAAATAAGAGTGGTGGGTAAAATAACAGTAAGGATGTCTGAAAAGGTCATAAGAAATCATACTGTTGACTATTTACCTAAAATCACATTTAATACACATAAGTTTGTGTATGCATACACAGATTAAATAAAATATTCCCATGTGGGCTGACAATGATCCCCACAAGAGCCACACACCATCTAACAAAAGCCTCAACACCAAACATGAGAAGCCCCCTTTGAGTCAGGGCTGTCGAAGAGACTCCCAAAACACAGACTATGTTGTTGCCCTTGACTGGCTCCCAGAGGTGGAAGGTGAGTACCAATTGCTGAAGATACCATGTACTTTGGACACAGGACCCAGGGGACCTGAGATGGATCTGATCGGAAAGCCCCTCCCTGAGATCTAGTCTTCATGGTACCAAAAGGCACATGTAAGCTTCCAAGGGAGAGAAGCAACCAATATCCTACCCAACTACAATGCCTGTAATGCAACAATGACCAGCATGTAACAATAACCCTAAGGATGCAGTAGTGGTGTGCATATAGTAATCAACAGCTAACTAGTCTTATAGCCCACTCAACAAGAGAGAAATCATGCCTGGAACTGGAAATCCAGTCAACTACCAGGGCCTAGTATGGCCATGGATCTTGGAGGACCAATAACTATCACTTTACTGAACCAGAATAATTCCTAACTACATTGTAAGTATTTATTCTTATGCCAGAGATAAGTGTAGCTCTCAGCCCTCATCAAAGAAACTGATCTTTACAACAGACAGAGACCATTACTAAAAACCACAACCAATCAAAATGCAGAAAACAGAGATGGTGGTACCCAACTGATACATCTACAACACAACTCTTGTACCTAACCTCATGGATCATTGCAGAAGAGGGGACAGAAAGATTGTAAGAGTCAGAGGAAGTATGCTCTGAGATCTTGTCTCCTAAAAATCTCAGAGAAGCTATACACATGACGTTTCATCAGCAGGGTTACCTAAATAAGACCTGAACAAGGACACTAACAACCGACATGCTAACATGGAAGGGAGAAAGAAAGCTTGTGGAGCCTCAGGCCCAAACAAAGAACTATGGGTAACGAAGGAATGCAGAAAGTGGGAGAAATGGTCTTCCCCAGGGAAGAGCTTCCCTGTTGGTCAACCCTGAGATTATACACGTTCAGGTTATATGGACTGAGTATGTTGTATTTATGAATTTAGGAGTGTGTGTGTGTGTGTGTGTGTGTGTGTGTGTATGTGTGTGTGCCGTGTGTGTGATAACATGTTAAAGAAAAAGGCCATGACTTTAGAGCAAGTGAAGGGGTGTGTGGGAGGGCTTGGCAAGAAGAAAGAGAAAGGGGGAAATGATATGATTATATTATAATTTTAAAAATAAAAGAATTATTACCAAAGTCTTTTTTACAATGTTTCTGTTTGGGGGAGACTTTTATTGGAGTAAGGGGAATGTTTGAGTTAGTTTCTCAAGACAAGATTTCACTGCGTAGCCCAGGTTGGCCTTGAATCCTCCTGCCTCTGCCTCCTGAGTTCCTGGATTACAGGCATATGCCTGCACACCAGCTCCTGAATGTCTTTAAAACAATCAAAATTTCAGTTTAAAAGATAAAAAAAACTCATTCTTATGCATGGGTGTATGTGTATTGTATATGTGAACATGTGTATAGAGATACAGATGTGTACACAGATGTGCACTAGGAGTTGGGTTTCATGCTCTATCACTCTCCACTTTTATTCTCTCGAGAAAGGGTCTCTCATTGAGCCTGGAGGTAGACTGGAAGCCATCAAGCCCCAAAGATGCTCCTGTCTCCATGTACCTTCCACACCCCGCCCACACAGTGTAGGTATTTACACACATATGTGTTGCAACATCCATCTTTCTACCATAGGTGCTGGGAGTTGGAAATGATCTCAGGTCCTCAGGCTTACACAGCAAGGTCCTTACCCCTGGGCCCTTCTCTCCAGTCCCAGAGCTCCTGTTTTTAAACATGTTACAACTCAAACTGCACAGGCCCATGTTTTGATAGGATGGTACTCAAAACCCATGGGACTCATTTACAATATTTTTTATCATCTATTACATGACACCAGGCAGTGTATAAAATGCTTAGGATACAATGATTTTAACAAAACAGACAGAATTCCTGGCTTCCTGGACCTCACATTCATTTAGGTTGAAATTGAATTTGTCTACTCATGGAGATCAAACACTGCCGAGGAATACTTGGTCACTGGGTGGCCGTCTCATTGGCTGCAATGAACTGTATTCCTGGAATTATAATGAAACGATGGGGTCCTCGTGGACCACGCTTGCTGTGAGGGTGTGTGGGCGCACAGGAGGAAGGCATTATTCCCCGGTCGTCCTCAGGGAGAGGAGGCAAAGAGGTGCCCTTTTCCAGGTGCCAGGGTCTGGGTATTTTTCACTTTTGCTGCTGGTTAACAACCCCAAAGTAAACCATTCTAACACCATGCAGCCACAAAAGGCCATTTAAAAAAGAAGAAGAAGACAAAACACTGAATTTAGTTTGAGGTGCCAAGTAAATGCACTTCCTATCCATCCCTCGAGATCGAATGTTCATACACCAAAATAAATTGTCACTCTGACCCCAGCCATTGAAATCCTCTAAAGATACTGCACTCCCTTTCTACAGATGCTGTTCAGAAGGAAAACAGTCAACCCAGCGGGTGCTTTCCCACACCGCACTACGTTCTGGACAGTGATGCTTGGACACTGCTTGGCAGAGTCCTTGTTGGGATGACATCGATGTCAGTGGCATTACAATGAAACAACATAGGATGTCTCTGATGACAAGCAGCACTTCCACAGAGTGACAAATTTGGGAGAAGAACCTGCAACTGGCTGACGCCGTTGCTTCTGGTCCCCATTTCTTGTCTGTCCTTTAATGGACCTTGCCATGATGTTTAAGAGACACAGAAAGAGCTCACAAAAGAAAGCTCTACAAAATTTGAAAATCATATGACAGCTTGATGAACAAACATTTACCTAAACCTGTTGAAGCCTCATAATCCTTTGATGAAAACAAATTTACCATGTAATTCAAAAGCAGCAACTGGAGAAGAACTCCTTCACATTTCATTTGAACTGAGCACACATTCTGAGTAGAATAACCATGGG
>CABHPH010123354.1:0-46136 GCA_902168325.1 Peromyscus nudipes
CTCACATGGACAGTATTGGGATGCAGGACAGGAGGAAGAAGGAACTCTAAGGACAAGGACTTTCCAAGTGAAGCCTCTGAAGGAGCAGCATCAGTGCCACCCAGAAACCAAGGAGAGTCACAAATTGTCATGCCATTTATTGTGTTCGTGGAACAGATGTTTGGAAGTCTGGGTCCAAAAGTGCTATTTCAAAAATCTAGGTGGTTCTGAGGAATAATAATAGCAGAGAACCACACTTTTACTAGAAGAGATATATGAAATTTGGCAAAGACAGGAAAGTGGAAATGAGGTGAAAATAGCCATCAAAGAGTTCATGCAGATATCAGAGGCTTTGCTCCCTAGATGACTCCAAAGTCTTGTCTTCCTAGGATGACTATGAATGCCCTGGATGTACTGGCACCATTGTGAAGCTGGATGGTAGTATAGTAAGAGAAGCTGTCTTCCAGTTAGGCTTCCCATTATCTGTAGGGCTGATGTGCTTCTGTTACAGGGAGATTGTTAATTATACACCACTGTCAGAGATCAAGGAAGTATAATTAGCATAATTCTAAAAATTATGTCATTTTTTTGCTTCAATTTGCAAAGATCTGTGCTGAAGGATAATATGTGATGTTACTCCCAGGAGTGACAGAGTAGGATTGCCAACTAGGGTCCTGTGTGACTTGCATAACCAAAGAAAATTTAAAAATCTTGTGCAACCAGAAAAATATTTTTTTAAAAAAGAAAGCTTAGCACTATCTGAATAGAAAATCATAATCACCTGCCAAATTTTGACACTGGAGCCAAGTGACAAACTAAGATCCTGTTACTCTAACAGGAGTATAGGTTTATTTGAAGAATTTCTCCAGCAATCTTACTGTAAACACATACGACATTACCCAAACACTTCCCTAAGTGACTAAGAATGTCTACATACTCTTAAGACTTTAGAGACTCAGTTGTTCCTTTCTTTTCTTCTTTGTATGTGTTAGTATGTGCCTGTAAACCCAGAACCTGAGAACATGAATTAGCAGGATCACAATTCATGGCTCTCTTGCAAAATAAGGAAATTCTACTTTAAAATCAAATAAATGAACAAAAGCAGCAAAAACCCAAATTCAGGGTTTTGGATGGTCATAGCCTATAGACTGAACTGATACTATTTGTGGACTTGACATACTTCTATGCATTGCTACTTAAAGTATGGAATTAATAACACCAGAGACTACCTGTAATTCTGCCCCAAATTCTTTTAATAAAGGTTTCAATGTGATATTGCAAAAACATCATTGGGAGAGTTATAGTGAGCAGCCAGCTATACCTTCACATTGCATCTCTTACCTGTAATGAAAAAGTCATTAGGATACTAAAATAGTCACCTTAAAGCCCTTAAAATATTAATCTTTCATACTTGTATCAAGATAATAAGTCAGAAGCAAATTGTAGAAATTGGTGTCACTGGCAAAGAAGTATAGTTAACTCTCTCCTGTGCAGGTATAAGATTGTCTTTATCCCATTAATGATCAAATCATTCTTCCTTAAAATAAGTGAGATCTTAAGAATTATCATAAATTATTATGGTTTGATGAAGTATTATTCTTGATTGATATGTTCAACATAGGACCTTTTCAGATTATGTTGCATTTATTATATGACATTTGAGCTACTCAGCAAAAAATTGACCAGTATCTGTTGCAAAAAGGAGTTTCCTTGATGAGAGGTGAGAATTACACTTATCTGTGGGTATAAGGACAACTACTTAGGGAATAAGCTCAAGAGGCATCAGCTCTAGACAAGAACTAAGTGCAATTAAGAAACACTGAGAGTGGGAAAAATTATCCTTCTTAGCAAAGAACACACCAAGTCGTTATCTAATACCAAATGGTCAGCACCGAAAACATATATCTAAAAATAACATTATATGGACTGAGAAAGTTGTATTTATATATTTAAGAACACACACATACACACACTTAAAGAAAGAGAGGCTGTGAATTTGAAAGAGAGTAAGGGAGATATGGTACAAGGTATTAGAGAGAGTTCAGAGGAAGGAAATGAAAGGGAGAAATGGTGTGGTTATATTGTAATCTCAAAATAATTGTATATTTAAAATGAAAAATCGCTTTACTTTTAAGGGAAAAATCAAAGTACACATTTATATTACTTGAACTATCTATCATCCTCTGTGTAACTATATAATGTTAAAAGTGAAACAATCTTTGTTTTGCAGAATATTATGCTCAACAACTCCACTAATTACAATACGCTAATTTAATCTGGCAGATAAAATATACTAAATACTCTAGGTACGTCAGTTAAATAAGAGTCAAACACAGGACATAACTCTATAAAGATTGAGAAACTTGACATATCTTTTTATGTTTAAGGATCAAATGACCTGAGTATGCAAAGCTAAAAGAAATCCTATCAAGGTTTGAAATTTCCACCTCTAGGAAAGAGACATGATGACCCCTCTTCAGTAGTCTTTGAATTTTCAAGAAGTGTATTCTATGATTGAGAAAAATTCTCTTATTTATTATATTACTGTCAGGTTTGCCTACCATTTTAAGTAAAACTAAACAAGAGATGTTTCTACACTAAGTATAGGCTCCAGGTTAACACTCTCTCCCACTTTGAAGTTCTAGGATAACCAAATTCATCTAGCCTTAATCAGTAAGACTAGGTAGGCAAGAATTTTACAAAGAGTCTCTTGAATCAATAGATAAAAATAATTGATGTGAATGATGGAAATAATTCTACAGATCTTAGGCCCTGGATGTCTAGTCTAGAGGACATAAATATTGGGACACAAAGAAGTGACCCCATGTCTGAAATCACCTACTTTGTGCACCTTTTTGCCTGTCACTCATATCGAATGATTACCATGGGAAAAGGAATTTTTTTAGATTATAATTTAATTAGAATATTTCTCTGTTCCCTTTCCTCCCTCTAACATTGAATATACCCCACCTTGTTCTTCAAATCCATCGCCTCAGTTTTACTAATTGTTATTGCATATGTATACAACCTGCTCAGTCCATATAATGTTACCTGCATGCTTGTTTAAGGAGCTTACCATTTAGCAATGACAAGGAAATTTCACTAAAACTTTATATGTATATCTATACATAGAGTTACTATTTTGGTTAATAGTATAATTACTTGTGGCTTTTTGAGACATCTTTATTGTTATTTTATCCACCTCTCCCTTTCTTCATATTTACTTTCTTCCCCATTCACTAAAGACACCCCTTTTCTCATCTCCTCTCTCAGAACACTTGTATTATGCTGTTCACCTTTACCCTATTCTTCAACATTTACCTCTCTCTCCCTCTCTAAAGAGTTCTGCCAGAAAAGGGTATATTAACTAATCATAAGGGGAAAATCATTCTAGTTATTGTTTAAATCAATCTGACTTGCTAGATTGTATTGCAACTCCATTTATATGTGTCCCTAGAAGACAATGACAATTTCCCTAACAAAAGAGCTTAAAGGACATGCTATCATTCAGGAATGAATAGCCAAAGTGCTCATTGACTTTATATGAGAAGTGAAGAACTGACATGACTAAATATATAGAGACTATTATGTTTAATCAACTAGCTGGTCATCATAGCCAGGGAAGAATATAGACATGATCAATAGCAGAGGCTCTTTCCTTTCAAGTATTATCCACATAAATGTTGCTATATACTTAAACTGCTCTGAAACAATGGAATTACCTTCTTCCCAAATTGAAGCAGGGAAAATAAACCTCATGAAGACTAAATGACCTTAGAAAATTAACTGGCTAAATACTTGCAAGAATCCTTATTAAATACCAAATACTGAAACGAGGGCTTTGTAGTAGATTAGATTGTATCAATATGAACAGCAATACTGATAGAAATTTTTCTACACCAAAATTATGAATAGGCATTGCTGGCCTTTGAATATGCATTTGATGGCTTCAGATGAGAATGGAGACAGACCAAAACAAGTGCTCAGAGGGTAGTTTTTTCCCTGTGTCACAAAGATGCACACTTCTAGCTATAATCTCCTGTGTATGATAGCACAGAATTTGGAAGTTGTTTTTAAAAGAATGTAATGAGTCTTTTTCTGTCCCACCAGCCAGCTCCCAAATAATGACACAGAGACTTATTAATTTTAAAGCTCAGCCTATAGCTTAGACTTATTTCTAACTAGCTCTTACAAATTAATTAACCCATTTATATTCATCTACATTCTATTGCATAGCATCACCTCTCTTCCTGCTTGCACGTCCTGTTTCCTCTCAGTGTCTCTTGGCATCCCCTAGCATGCTTAGGTTCCTCTTCCTCTTCTTTTCTCTCCCCAGAAATCCCGCCTATACCTCCTGCCTAGCTATTGGCCATTTATCTTTTTATTACACCAATCACAGCAAATACATCTTCACACAGTGTACAAATATCCCACAACAAAAGGTTAACAAGAAAATTTGAGCCCTATTAAATCTTGTTTAGAAAACTGGTAATGACAAGACTCAGTTCACATCATTTTAAAATACAAGCTACATTGTAGAACTCAGGTTTTCATTAAAGTTACTGATGCTAGCCTTAACACAGATATGCTCAGACCTTTGCCAGAAGTACGATGATTCTGTTAGCTTAAAATAACAGGAAGAAATCCAAAGCAGATGATTGTAAGCTGCAGTTAGATTTTGAAAGAGAAGAGTAATACAAATTTGAAAAAGCACTGGGTTTCATCCTAAAAGATTTAGAGTAATAAATCCAGTTACTGTAGTCTTGTAGTTCTTGTGTGAAATTTCAGAAATATGATTTCATTTTAGTGTTAGAAGAACCATAATTTTCTTCCTGTAGGTACATAGAGATGATGCTTGAAATTATACACTGAAGTTCCTGTATTTGTGATGTATTTCATTCAGCTCACATCTTTGCTATCTTTTCAAAAAATTCCTCCATGACAATAATTGAGTAACTCTCAAGAGTAATTTAAGTAAATAAAGAATTAGCAGCCATGAAAGTGAAATTTCCAATTCCCATAAGTTAACACACATCCAGTGAATACTGGAGAAACAATATATAATATGGAGGTAATCAATTGTTTGAAATTGATTCACTAAGTGAAACCAAGGAATAGTAAGTATGAAAGTATATAATCACAATATAAATTCAGTAAGTCCATGCTCTATGTTCGTAAGGCCCATATATTTCTATGCTAACATGGGCATTCTTCTTTTTTTTCCCCACACAGTTTAGTCTTATATATTAAGTGAGTATTTCTACTGAATTTGTCTTTTATTTGTGTGTGTGTACATTATTGTGTGTGTGTGTGAGTGTGTGTGTGTGTAGTGTGGAGACCAGAAGTTGATGGATGTCTTCCTCTATTGCTTGTTATTTTATTGTTCAACATAGAACCTTTCATTAAAGTTGAACTCATCAGAACTAGATGGCCAGTTTATGCCCATCACCTTCCTGTGGCCACCTTTCCAGTGCTAAGATATGAATGACAACAATGGTTTCCAGAGGCAGTTCTACTCAGCCTTCTGGAATCTCAAACTTAAATCATAGAGTAAGACTGCCTGAAATAACAACAGTCTCCAATGATGAATTACTTTGTACTTCATTCTGAATTGTTTAGTTATTGTTTGATTTGGTAAGATGTACTAATCTTTCCCATTGCTCACCTGGTAGAAACTCTATAAGAACAAGAAAAAACATTAAATGCAGTGGAAATGTTGAAAGGCCCAACCAGAACAAAGGTAACTCAATGAGTGTGTCGACCTCACACCAAATTCTAGGACAATCATGGAAGGAAGAGTCTCTGGAGCCCTAGAAGAAAAAGTTATGTCCTTAATTGTAGAAATCTGTGCCTATTCTTGGTAAACACCATAAGGAACTCCAAGAAGATTGTTGACAATGATTGCATAGGATGGTCATTGTCATGTGATATTAGGAACATAAGAGATGGGAAATTCAATTTTCTTCTTTTGTGACTCTACTCCCTTGATTTATTGCATATTGATGTAATTTTGATAAGAAATTTCAGAAACAAAGTGTATGCCACTTTATTAATTTGGCATTCACCAATTTTATGAAAAATTCATGAAATTATGATACACTAGTAAAATCTAAGGCAAATTAATTTAAATTGATTTATTCTAGGTGTACTCAGTTCAAAAATCTATTCAGTTGGAACTTTCTGTGGCATTTTACATATTCTTTTGTACATTAGGCTCAAGCAATTTAATTTATGTAAATCCAAGTAGGAAGTGTGATTGAGGCCAAGTGATTTGACAATGAGGACTATTTTTGGCAATTGTTTTTGAGAATGGCATCATATTTTATTATATCAAGTGTAGGATTCATGAGAAAATTATTTTTGTTCATTTCTCCATACCAACTTTCATCTTTCCTTCCTGTTTATTTGCACAGATATTGAATATACATGAATTAATGTAAATATGCATATATTTGATTTCACATCAGGCTTTCCTGTCACACTCTGTCCTTGCTGACAACAGGCTCTGAATACAAATGTGGTATGTCATCTAGAAATTAGCTTGCACCCTGATCCCCAAAGACTTAGCTCACATTCTGTATAGTTATTTTTCCACAATTCTGAAAATATCCCAAGAGAACATTGTATCATCATGGTCCTTTCTGGTCCTTTTCCTGCTTATACATAATTGGCTTACATTATAAATTATCTAGCTATCCCTGTGTGCTTTCCCTGTTTAACCTTACATGAACACAGATGTGGAACTCAGTTCATCTTTTACAGTCCTTAAAGAAAAGTCCTCCACCATAAGGTTTATAAATGTGCATGGCCTTGTGTGTGATTTGATAGAGTAGACAAAGGCATTATATCCAACAAACACAAAAGTGTTTGCTAATAGTGTTTAATTCGAGGATGATTTAATTAAAAATAGATAAAGTATCTGGATGACTTTATCTGAAGTATAGAAATCTTGGGGTAATAGCAAAGATGTTCTGACAAGAAGAAGTAATGATGCAACCCAAATAATAACATGGGAAAGATGTGGGCTGCAGGCTAGAGTCAGTGGAATGTTCTGTTTCAGAGAGAAACAGAGAGCATAACTACCTTGATCAAAATAAAAAGCAAGTACTATAACAGTTTCTGGGGAAATGAATACGTCATTACACGGATTGTTTAAATTTTTATTACAACATATTCCTGGTAAAATGAGAGAAAATGTTTATGAAAATGTTTATTGGGGCGTGAGGTATTTGCTGAATATCTTATGGCAGCACAACCAGAGAGCAGTACTACTCTCAGCAGCGATTGGCCTGCCCTTCAGGATTGAAAGTACTACACATTTTCAAGATTTCATGATTTAGTTAAAATCATGTTAGTTGTTTTTTATATATTTGATAATTTACAACTTTACTTAAAAAAAGAAATGCAGATTGTGGTGGTATTGTGTTCCCCAAAATATTGTGTATGCTAATAAACTTATCTGGGGTCAGAGAACAGGACAGCCACAATATTAAACATAGAGGTTAGGCAGTGGTAGCATACGCCTTTAATCCTAGCATTCCAGAGACAGAAATCCCTCTGGATCTCTGTGAGTTCAAGGCCACATTGGAAAAGGCCAAGCATGGTGACACAGCCTTTAATCCCAGAAAGCACGCCTTCAATCCCAGGGAGTGGTGGTAGAAAGCAGAAAGGTATATAAGGCGTGAGGACCAGAAACTAGAGGCCTTTGGCCTGGAGAAGCCTTTGGTCTGGAGAAGCATGTGGCTGGTTAAGCTTTCAGGCTTCTAGCAGCAGTTCAGCTGAGACCCATTCTGGATGAGGGCTCGGGGCATCCAGTCTGAGGAAACAAGACCAGCTGAGGATTCAGCGAGGTGAGATAGCTGTGGCTTATTCTGTCTCTCTGACCTTCCAGTGTTCACCCCAATACCTGGCCCAGGTTTGATTTTATTAATAAGAACTTTTAAGACTCATGCTACAGCAGATCTTTATAAAAATAGGTGAAAGAAAGAAGAAAAGGCTGATTTAATTCATGAAACAGAATGTCTTGGGGTTTGCAGCAGATCTGGATGCTTTGGTCAATGGGGTTTTGGGACAATGTCTCTTGTGTTCTTTATTTCAGTTAATTTAAACAGGTTCTTAACAGCTATATGTTCTTTCACCTCCATTCTATAACATTCACAAACTTAATAAAACTAATTTATTAGAAGCGCAAATTCCAGATGCCCAATGTCTTTCCCAATCTACATTGTTATTGGAAACTGAATTTATTTCCTCTCTAATTTGTCTTCTTCTTGATTTCTTTTGATATGGAGAAAAAGAATAGTAAAGGGATTCAGTGGCCATAAAGCAGAATAAACAGGCAAGTTGTCTTTCCCCTTCTATCACTATTTATTGGTTTAAGAAAGGAATTGCATGGTATTTTAGAACCAATTACCTGAAGACTAGATTATAAGATTCAGATCTATTAAACATCATCAAAGGTCAAAAACAATCTTTCATGGTTAAGTGCCTAGTAGAGGTGTAACTCTGCCAGAAATGAATTCTCTAAGTATAAAATTGTTCTGCCAGAGATAATATTGTTGGAAGTATCTTTGCCAAAATATTTTTGGAATTAAAATTAAGGAGTGTTCTCATCAATGATATGGCTGCTTAGGGTCATAAACTTTTCTGTTAAAGATTTCAAGAGTCAGTTGTCATTTACTTACTACTCATGACATGGATTGACTTTAGGAACATTGTAAACTTTATTATATATGCATTATTTATGGATATATTGTTTATGCATATATCCTTATTCAATAACATTCGATAAAATAGTTTGATTACATAGAATATATGCATATGAACATAATATATAGATAAGATAATATGGATATATATCATATGCATATGTATAAAAATTGATATACAATATTGACATATAGTATGTGCATATATACAAAATACATATAATATAATATGGTCAATAGATAGATATATAAGATAATATGGGTATATTACATGCATAAGTACACAGGAAGGTTGGGGGACTTATTGTTTCATTAATTTTGCTTAAAGGCTGTCTGTTAAAATTCAAAGGTTCATGTCTTCAAAAATGCTTAAAAGCATCAGTAGTAAAGGTTAGGTTTAAGATCCTGGAGACAGAAGGCAAGGTGTAGGATCTGAAAGTGACTAGGATCAAAACAGAAGCAGGCTGTCAGACTGTCACCTCCACTGTGATGAAGAGGAGCAATGACTGTGAAGCTCAGGCCTGTGTGAGGAGAAAGCTGTTACCTTCTCAGTATGGCTCTGTCTCTCTACATTGTGACTTAACAGAAAAAGCAGGTTTTAGTTTTTTAACTACTGTTAAGCTAATCTTCAAGAGTGCATATAAAGCTGTTACCTGAAAAAATAAACTCCCTAATTCTGTGAAGGCTTGGATAGAATCAAATAATTTCAAAAGTCCTGTCAGTTTATCTGGTATGAAATGAGTCAGCTTTGGTGCTGACTGGCATGCTTTTGCACATAGATGATATCTGAGTCAGGTCCTGAGAGAATGAAAGGCCATTGCTCTCCTCATAGAGTGAGGGGGTGTCTCCTAGGCATCCTCAGGTCTAAGCTATTTCTTCCTGCCACCAATGTTGACTTCTAATGCAAAAGTGCAGATTTTGTAGAGCATGACTCAGTGCACTCAAATGCTAATGCAATGGCACAGGAGGTCTTATGATTTTTTTCTCTCAGTTCTTGCCAGCTGCCCATCCCCACCTTCTGCTGTGAGATCATTTCACTCTCTCCCTCGGAGGTCATAAAACAGTTCTTGAGCTTTAGCTGAAAGTTCTTGTGTCCAAAGAGCTCTGAGAGGTTTGGGCAAACTGTTTAATAGTCTATTCATTTGTCTTATTATTATTATTATTGTTTTGTTCTCTACAATCTTGCCAAGTTGGTGTCTGGTAAGTTAAGAGGGCAAAGATACCCTAGAATCTAGGATTGATTCCAAGTCCTTTTATTTGACAATAGATACTTCAATCAGTCAGTTAACAAATAATTTTCATTAAAGAGCTTTAAAAGCCCCCCAGACAGCAGACTTGTTTACCACTTCCTCTTTGTTCCCTGACTCATGCTTTTGTGGAATATTACTTTTGTGGATGTGTTACATTTGTTTATGCTGCATTTGTTTAACAGTGTAAAATATCTTACCTTACCTGCCTAAGGCACCTGATTGGCCTAATAAAAACCTGAACAGCCAATAGCTAGGCAGTAGAGGGATAGGCAAGGCTGTCGGTCAAAGATAATAAGTAGGAGGAAGAATCTAGGCTTCAGAGGAAAGAATGAGGGAGAAAGAGAGGAAGACACCCAGGGCCAACCATCCTGGCAGCCGCCAGACAGACAGACACAGAAGCAACAGGAAAAGACCCTTTCATTCATACAGAATCAAAGAAGGTAAAAGGCCCTGAGGCAAAACATAGATGAAGAGAAATAGGTTAAATTAAGTTATAAGAGCTAGTGGGACAAGCATGAGATAAGGTCGAGCATTCATAATTAATAAACCTGTGTCATGACTTGGCTGGTTGGTTGCCCCAAAGAAAGCCTGCTACACACTGTTATTTTTGTTTGCAGTCACCTTCAAGGTCGAGGAAGGGACAATGTCATTCTCACTAAATCTTCCTTTCTGACTCTCAAAGTAGCCGAGACAGCCATGCTATGAATGAAAACTGGGCGATGGCTCCCATAGCCTTACCCTTGACATAAGGAAAAGAATAGTTAGCAATCTTTCCTCTTGCCTTACCAAGATCTACAAAAGGCCTACTACCCACATACATAGTTCAGGAAGTGCAACTGAATCAACACATTAACTGCCATAGATTTTTTTTTTTAAAAAAAGAAACATACAAAGCAAGGGACAAGTATCATTCCAGTGACCTCACAGAGGTGACTATTAGAAACCAACACCAACAAGCACATTGGTGAATTGTCAACAGCAATAGAGCCATTGACAACCCATGGCAGAGTAAAATCTGACATGTTAATACCAGTGGTAACATAAGCCAAACCTTTAAGAGAAAATCTGAAATACTTAACCCAGAGCAGAACACCATTATTTTGAGAACAGTACCCAGACTGTCTTTGAAAGCAAAAGGATAGCAAAATGCCCAGCGAGAAAGGGTGGGCCATAGGAACATCAGTCTAAACTTGAGTATTTTTGCTTTGTCCAAGCTTGTCAAGCTGCTGCTTGCCTGCTCAGTTAAAAGGAAAAATATCCCACCAAAGATTCCCCTGCCCATTTACTATATGTAGTATCTGGTGGGAATAGATAATAGAGGCCAAACCTGAGTGAAATCTAGATTCCAGTTGTAGAGGTCACAACCAGACATCAGCATCTACTTGATAGTACAAAAGAGAAATAAAATCTCAATGGATCTTTTTAAAGTATTGTCTAGCAATGTCCCTGCGACACCACTTTGTACCCTGAACAATTCCCTAAGACTATGAGTTTTAAAACAGAGTATCTGGTAGCCTCCTTCCATCAGGGAGAAACTGGAGAATTTATGACAAATTCACAATGTGATTCTTCACTTTAGCTGGACATTATTGTCAGTTAGGGAACTTTTAGTAATCTACTTCCCAGGTAGTACCCTAGCCTCTAAGAATCTCTGCTTATACAACTCTTTGTTTTAAATTCACTAGGTGGTTTCAGAATGCATCCAAGTTTGAGAAGGTTGAAGGAGTACTGGAGATTCTGCTCTTGTGACATAGGAAGCTAACAAAACTCTCTTCAGTGTAGACACAAATTTATTATGAACTAGAAGATGATTTATGATGCTACTGTATTTCCAAAATTTATGTATAGTGGGTAGAAAGGGCTTTTGCTGAGAATCTCCAATGTTTCTCCAGATCCACAACCTTTTTTTCATATTGTTTTCCAGATTGTACCAACCATTATAGAGAAATGAGAAAAAAATATTGATTAAATGAATGAAATTTAGGCTGTAGAGACAGCTCACTTGCTAAAGTTCTTGCTCCACAAGCACAAGGGAGTGTTTTTGATCCCCAGGACCCACATAAGGAAGTCAGGAATGGCAGCTCATGTTTGTAATCCTAGGTCAGGACATACGTATTTCAGATCTCCCGGGTTCTCTGGCTAGCCAGCCTGGATAATTGGTGAGCTCAAGACTAGGAAGAGACTTTGATTAACAAAACAAGACAGATAGGACTGGCACTGGAATTGGTCCTCCACCCTCCACACATGTGTGCAGACACACACAAAGTAGTATAAATATCACATAAAAGCCCCTCACAGAAAGAATTAAAATGGGTCTGAAAAGTTAAATCATAAGGCAGAAGACTCATCAATCTTAGAAAAAGTTTTGACAGATCCTATATGTAAATGTACTCTGCAAATTAAGTAGGGAAAAGTCTCAGTTCACAGGTACTGAAGACCAAAGCTCTGTGACTTCAGTGAGAATGTGTACAATGTCGCTCTAGCTGTCAATTAACCAAGAAGTCATCATTCAAAACTTCTGGAAAAGAATTCTTTCAAATCTGCAATTCAATACAATACTTGGAGCAAAGGAAAATGGAATTCAGTTCTCTCCGTATATTCTTGGAAGAAAATGGGAAAGTCACTGTCATTTGATTTCCAACCCTGTCCTAAGTACTATTTATCATTGTAGACAGTCCTTTGTAAGATGCCATTTTTATAATGTTAAAAGTTATGTTAGCTCATGCTAGTATGAATTCACATATTTCACTTTTTTTTTTTTTTTTTTGGTTTTTCGAGACAGGGTTTCTCTGTGTAGCTTTGCGCCTTTTCCTGGAACTCACTTGGTAGCCCAAGCTGGCCTCGAACTCACAGAGATCGGCCTGCCTCTGCCTCCCGAGTGCTGGGATTAAAGGCGTGCGCCACCAACGCCTGGCCATATTTCACTCTTGATATTAGCATGACAGCATGTGTACAGAGAAAACATTAAAATTGCCTAATGAGAATTTGTGCCCCAGAGGAAATAGCTACAGATAAACTCCATAATATGGAACCATGGTAACCACCACAAGAAAAGTAAGTATACTTCAGAAATTTTGGAGAACTTAGGCAGTCTTTTGCAAGAATTTTTTGAGATATGCTAAAGCAGAGTACAGCATACAGACAAGGGATATGAAGGAGACAGCCTTCTAATACAGAAGACTCTCTGGCACATCTTCAGCTGCAGTACCCACAGATTATATTTTGTAATAGAGCTAAGGAAAAAATATAATGCTAAATTCCTCCTAACATAATATTTAAGCTTTTCATACCAACTCACATTCATAATTGCAGAATGTTTTGACTCTGGTGGTATTTTTAGATAAAAGGACATATATCATAGCATAATATAATCACAATATTGTATATTCTTTCAGTTAAAGTTTTGTGAGTTATTTCCTATCATATAAAAGCCAAATTATTTTTTATTATGTAAGATAAGTCAGTTAAACTAGTTTTCTCACTGTAATGTCTTCTCAGAAATTAATGTGCCTCCCCATGTACCATATGTAATGTCCAATGGGGGCTGAGGTTGCATCTAGACATTAGGATCTAATTGGTAATCTAGAATAGAAATAAAATATCAGTTTTTACTTGTTGTTTTATAGGATTATCCAGCAATGTTCAAGGGATACCAATTTGGTAGCCTGAATAATTTTCCTAAATTTGTGAGTTTCAAAAAAAGGGAATCTGCAGCCTCCTTTAAACAGAGAACGTGTGCTGTGAGGCTGCAAGACACACTACAGCTAAATTATATACACTAGTGGGAAGTTATTAGTGGGAAATAGTTGTCGCAATACCATCTCCTGTGGTTAAGTGTCATGACCGAGGATGTCATGACCGTGACATGTTAAAGAAACATACTGTTCAATTAAATCATCCATATACTTTCCTACTGGCCTGAAAGACCATGAAGGTAACAAAAACTTCTTTTTAATGTCAAGGCATTTGAAGCTGTGGTGCTCAGGGTTGCTTGAGCTCAAGAGGAATCTCTCTTTTCTACCTTTGTGAGGAGAAGTCACAGGCCATGGTCATGCTTGGCCCTTATTTTCCTTGAAGTGTGGCAGAGTTTCCCACTCTGTACTGACCCTCCCTTTTGTAGACTAGACATTGATAAGATTCCACTCAATGGCATGTTGATGATCTCTGTGAATAAGAGGGCAGGTGACTCTTCCAAGTTACAGTACATTTTGAGATATATCCCATATTCCTGTGATCCTTAGGGAGCAACATGAAAAATAGCATAGGACTCCAAGTATGGTTATTGAACAAACACCTAAAGCGTCTCTTGGAGCAGTCTACTATTTTAAACAACTTTATAATATTTAGATAATGCTTTAGCAGAATTGAAACATTTAAAAATAAATCATAATTGGTCAAACATTTTTAAGTCAGAACCTACCCAAGTTTCATCTTTTACATACCTTAAATAATGTATTCTGACCCACACTTGCATTTGCTTTCTAGCCCCTACTTAGGAAAGACATCCAGTTAAGGTTAATTTAGACTTTATAAACAAGTCTCTCTCTCTCTCTCTCTCTCTCTCTCTCTCTCTCTCTCTCTCTCTCTCTCTCTCTCTCTCTCTGTCTCTCTGTCTCTGTCTCTCTGTCTCTCTTTTACTAAAATGTCTCAGCCTTTACATCATAATAGCTTACTTGGATTTTTCATACCATAACACATAATAACATCAAAATAACATCAACAGATACAATTTCTAAGCTTTGACCCTTAAGCAGGAATTTAGTATAGCAAACAGCTAATTGCACAGTTAAACCTTGATCTGTCAAACAAAACTTGTGTCAATCTAGATATAGAGAAGACAATTTCTCTGACCTATCATTAGGGCTCTGGGACACAGTTCAGTCAGCTGCACAATTATGCTTCACCTTACTAAACAAGACTTATGTTGATCATAATGTTAAGATTTTTTTTTATTCTTAGCTTTGTCTCTTAATATTACCCAGGAGGTTGTAATCAAGGAGACCCAATGACTGACTTTTGAACTTAACATTGGGTAGTGAAAAGCATCTCTAGTTCTTATGCCAAACTGACAGCCTCCTCCAGGCTAAACATTTTCTAGTGGACGGCATGGCAAATAAATCATAAGTCTTGCTAATGCATGTTACAAAATCTGCCAATGGTTCTTTGTGTGTTTTTCTTGCCTGTTTTCCTCTTCTTTTCTTAATTACACTCTTAGTAGGAATTATTGTAGTACTAACAGTCTGGATTTTTGAATGTTATGTTAGAGATGCTATCTCACTCCCATCGTATGCTCCATGACTGTATTGTCATCAAATGGCTAGCATACATTCTGGACCTTTGCCATCTGTTAAGTTGCATCCTGGCCCTGTACATCGGCCCTCCTCTAACTGATGTTCCATCTGCATCACCACATTTGCCATCTTTGGAAGCAGTTAAAGCCATCTGTAGCTTGAAAGTCCTAACTGCAATTAGGGTGACCTGGCATTGGGACTAATTATTAGGTACCCCGACAGACAGATAGGTAAGAGAGGCCATGACTAGGTAATAAAGATGGGGAGCTTCCAAGATGATCAGTTCTTCTTCAACTTCCTCACCTGAGACAAAAGCCAGGCAGCTTAAAACAAAGGCCTGGCAAGCTTCTTCTCCCATCAGTGACCCTCCACTGCCTGTGGGCCAGTCTGACAAGTTCAAGGCTACCCAGCATATGTTTACTCAAACCCCTGGGCCTATTTGCCTGCCTATCTTTTTTCAAACTGGCTGTCTTAGTTAGGTTTGCTATGACTGTGAGGAATCACCATGACCAAAAAGCAAGTTAGGGAGGGAAGGGTTTATTAGACTTACATGTCGGCATTGCTATTCATTATTGAAGGAAGTCACAACAGGAACTCAAACAGGGCAGGGTACCGGTGGCAGGAACTGATGCAGAGGCCATGGAGGGGAGGTGTTTACTGACTTGCTTCCCATGACTTTCTCAACCCACCTCCTTATAGAACCCAGGACCAACAGCCCAGGGATGTCACCATCCACCATGGGCTGCACCCTCTCCCCTGGATAACTAAATGAGAAAATGCCTTATAGCTGGATCTCATTGAGGGACTTCTTCTGTGGGATAATGCTCTTGTATACTGGTTTAATAGAATGCTGATTGGCCAGTAGCCAGGCAAGTAAGTATAGGCAGGGTGAGCAGCAGAATGCTGGGAAGAGGAAGAACAGAGTCAGGAGTCACCAGCCAGACACAGAGGAAGCAAGATGACAAGGCAGAGCTAAGAAAAGGTTCCAAGCCATGTGGCTAAACATAAATAAGAATTATGGGTTAATTTAAGTGTAAGAGTTATTCAGTAATAAGCCTGAGCTAATGGCTGAGCAGTTATAATTAATATAAGCTAGGACTAGGGGGCTGAGCAGAACCAGAGAAAACCTTCTGACTACAGATTTCCTCAGCTGAGGCTCTTTCCTCTGATGACTCTTGCTTGTGTCAAGTTGACACACAAAACCAGCCAGTACACTGACCATCTGTAAACTTGAGGAGGGGAACCCCCTCCAAGACCCTTAAATACCCTTGTCTTCTAGTAGAAATCTAGCTTTAGCTTCCAGAGACCCCTTCTGTTTGCAGAGGGTCTAATCCCCTATGAACCTTGCCATGTGTATATCTCCTCACCCTTAATAAAGGCTTTCTTTATCGGCATAATTTTTATTTATTTTGCTAAAGTGATGATGATTAAATAAATTGACCAAGAAATGTCCTTCAGAAATGTCCAGTGGTTAGGACAAACATGAAGATTTGAATGAGCTATCCTCAGTAGCACATTTAATCATTGGTAGAGTTAGGGTTCGAACCACAGACTTCTGCTCCTCCTGAGTATTTTCCTATTCCCTCCCATACCCTAAAAGGAAGAGTAAAGATGGTGATTCTTTGAGCATCTTGGACTTTGTCCAAAGGCCACAAATTCTTGGGTCTGGAAATATGACTCAGCGGTTAAGAGCTCATTTTTGCTACTGTAAAGGACCTGTTTTCAGTTCCCATCACTCATTTAGGGGATTACAGGTGTCAGGGAGTTTAACTCCCTCTTCTGCCCCCTTCAAACACCAGCCACACAAACAGTGCACTTACAGGTGGACCACTCATACACATAAAATATAAATAAATAAATATTAAATGTAAGACCACAAACTTGTTGGAGAAAGTTGAGTGGCTTTTGTATAAGATGTCTGGTGAGGCTAAGATAATAATTCTCAAATTCTTGAGCATTTAATCTTTAAAGTTATGAAAGAAATATTTTGTATATTGGCCAGTTTATATATGATTTCCCCATGTGAGCCTTTTCTTCCTTTTCAAGGAAAGTGATGTATTTTAATATACTATCCCCCAAGGAAGACATAATAAAATATATGAAAAAGTCAAGACTTGGGTTCTGTATTTTACAGCAATATTTCTTTTAGAACTTTGTTTATGTTATTATTATGAATTTCTAGTGTTGGCAGGGTGGTAGATCTCAGGACATTATATACACTAGACAAATAGTCCACCACTAAACTATGTTTCCAACCCCTACAACTTTGCTTTTGGTTGGTATATATGAATTGTTAACAGTTTTTATTGTTTATTGTTTGTTTGTTTTGTTTTGTTTTTACTTTTTAAAAAGATGACTCACTCTACAGCTTAGGTTTGAAGTCACTGTATAGTCAAGGCTGACTGTGAACTCATGGTTATTCTGTCACCTCAGCCTCTCCAGTATTAGAGACCTGAGGCATATCTGACTCAATTATTGATTTCATAGGTTAATAAGACAGTGCTTCATTGTATGTATATGTTGCATAATAATCAAATTGAGGTCTCTAGGGAATTCACACTTTTATATGTTTGCTGTTTTCTTGTACAATAATATTCAAAATCATTTTTCTAGGCTTTTTGAAACTTTTCTTTTAGTGTTGCTGATCCAGGTCATCATTCTAGATCAGTTGTTCTCAACCTGTGGGTCCTGACCCCTTTTGGGGAGGGGGGGTCAAATAACCTTTTCACAGGTGTAAAATATTAGATATCCTGCATATCATATATTTACATTACAATTCAATACACTAGCAAAATTACAGTTATGATGTAGCAATGGAAATAATTTTATGGTTTTGGGTCACCACAACATGGGGAACTATATTAAAGGGTCGCAGCAATAGGAAGGTTGAGAACCATTGTTCCAGATGACTAGAGACTAGAACATATTCTTCTTCTCTAACTATAAGCTCACAGCCATTTAACAATATTCCTCCATTGTGCTCCTTTAACCTCTCCAGCTTCTGGTAATGTTGAGCTTTGAGTTGAAAAGTCCTCTATGCATCATATTTTAATCCTCAGTCCCAGTTGGTAGAATTATTTTGAGAGGTTGCAAAAGTCTTTTAAGGTGGAGTTTAGATGGAATTGGGACCTTTTAGATTATTATCTCAGCATGTGCTCTTGTCCAGCCAGCATGCAAGACACCCCACAATATAAACGGTACATATACATTGCCACTCTATAAAACCCTTACCACCAGCCTGCATAAACCTCCCCTCCTTTAAGTTATTTCTGTCAGTTATTTTGTTACAGCCCTAGGAAAGTAACTAGTGTAGATGAGCACTATTTCCAGTACTTCTGTAAGATCAGCTTCTCTAGAGAGACATGAATGGGATCATGCAACCCTTTTTGTCTTTATGTGCCTGGCTTGTTTCACTTAACACAATGCCCTCCAGGTTTATTCATTTTATTGCAAATGGCGTAACTTCATTTTATTTTAATGGCTAACTAGAATTCCTTTTAGACTACACACCTCACCCTTTTTCTATCTTTTTGATAAGATCAAGTACAGAATATAAACTACATTATTTTTATCCTTTTGTCTACTGATGGGCATGTGGATTGATTCCACATCTTTGCTCTTGTGTATATGAGGGCCACAACAAGCATGATTATGCAGATATCTTTTCAGCATGTTGATTTCATTACTTTGTTAATACAATATTATTTACCAGTAGTGGGAATGATGCATTCCATGCTGATTCTATTTATAGTTTTAAAGGATTTTCATCATCATTTCCACAATGGCTTCAGTAATCCCATTCCTACCAACAGTGTATAAGAATTCTGTTTTTATATATATATATAAAGTTTCACTATTGCCATGCCATGTTTGGTTGATATCCTTTGGTGGGTATTTTGTTTGTTTGTTTGTTTGCTTTTGAAGGGGGAGTGGATCTGGAGTAGAGGGAAGATGGAGGGAGGGACTAGGAGAAGAGGAGGGAAAGGGATATAATATATGAAAGAAGAATTTAAAAAATACATCACACAAAAAGAAAAAAAAGAAACTTTCACCATCTTCCAGCTTGTCAGATGCGTAGTTCTCAGAAGAAATTCCATAACGTTGGTTGGGAAAGCTGCCTCAGCTCTAGAGATAGAATCTATCTTGAGCTCATAGTGAGACTTTTATAAAATACAGTTAGAGAGGTAAGAGAAAGAGATGATGATGCAGATGCTGTAAATATTTAATTTTGAATTTGAAAGACAAAATAGTCTCAAGACAAATGCCTTGAGTTTACATAAGAAGATTTTATGAATTAAAAGTTCATGTCTGACCTAAAAATGGACATAGAAAGATATGTATTCTTTTAGGATGAGATTTCCCTCACTTGATAAATCTTAAAGAGTTTGAGGAGAAAGTAAGTGAAATAAGCAGGAGGGGAAGAAAGGCACAAGCCTTTCTACAAGCCAGTGTCTTCTTAAAAACTATACTTCTGCTTGGAACACTAAAAAAGCTTAGTAAATTCCTTAAACTATATATTTGTAAATACAAAATTGATGTTTAATGCTCATTGGTCTGGTGGACTCCAGGCTCAGAATTTCTCAGAGCACCACTGGTCTGTGGAGTGAGCAATCACATTATTCTAGTTTTCTTGACTTGCTTTCACTGGTACAATTATAATTTGGAGTGTCAAGGAGGAGACCACCACTATAAAATGTGCTATACGCACTCCAGATACATCAAAAAGCAACTTGTTCTGAGGCAAGGGGTGATTACATCACATAGTATAGAAGAGTGAGAGGCTACAGATCACAGATGCATAGATTTAGAGATCTGTTCAGGACCTGCACTATTATAGTGAACTCCCTGTCTAGTTCAATAATTCATGAATGTGGCCCCATTGGCAACCATTTTGTGTATCACTTTTTCTATTTACAGATCATGTAAATGTATTGAATAACACTATGGCAATAATCATACTTCCCAGGGCTTTCATAAATGAGGATGAATTCAAACACATAAAGCCTCTAGTATAAAGGTGTATAATTGTGTCATACACCATAGCTTTTTAAATTGACATCTTAGACAACGGCAGGTATGGAATTTATTTGTTCAATATCTAAGAGCTCAAATTGAGTAGTCTATGAAATTCATATCACCAAAATCCCATTCTTTTTACTGTAAAGCAATTTTTAATGTGACAGTAAGATATATGAATACATGTGTATGTGTCATGTGCTTATATATCTATCTTTGAAAGCTGGTGTTATAGAAAAGATATGCAGCCAGTTAAGTGATTAAATAATATGATAACATAAATTTGGAGCCAAGAATGTCACAGATGTAGTTTATACAATTAGCTGCTTTCTAACACGTTAATTGATGAGTGCAATAACAAAACAATATTTTCTACTTGCTTGCAACACAATATAAATTAAGGTCATGTTCAATGTATGCAATCTACACATGTATTGCCTTTGATATTTGACTACATGGAGACAAAACAATAACATAGCCAAGAAATCAAAATATAGTTAAAAATTCAGGAAGGTGGAGACAGAGCCTGCCAGCACCCAATTGGACTAAGAGGTGAGTCTTTATACTCATACCTGAACACCATAGCCCCTAGGCTTTGGGCCCAGGGGCACAACCCTGTGCCCCTACACCACCACCCACTGCAGTTCCAGTTTCAGGCCAGTTGGCAGACAGACCTCTTGCACACAGGACAGACTACCACCATGCCCCATCAGACCCTGTAACCCAAGCCCCACCTCCCCCAAATCCCACCCACCCTCTGAGACTGCAACTGTTCCCTGAGACAGAGCCTGCCAGCACCCAACTGGACTAAGAGGCCAGTTGGCAGGCAGACCTCCTTCAGACAGGTCAGATTACCACCATCTACCACATGCTAAGACTGCAGCTACTCCCTGAGACAGAGCCCACTAGTGCCAGTTGGACTAAGAACTGCTTCCTAAGCCAAGAAGTCCATCAGCATTGACTAAACCAAGAGCTCTCATTGGATCAATCAGACCAAGAGAGGCTCCCTCAGAAACAGATACCTCTTGCACCAAGTAGAGAAAGAGAGAAAGAGATGGGTAGACGCCAGTGCAAAAATACAGTCAACAACATAAAAACCAATATGGCTCCATCAGAACCTACATCAGCAAGACCTGAACATACCAACACAGAAGAAACAGAAGATATCTACCATAAAAATGACTTTAAGAAGATATTAGAGATCTTAAAAGAGGAAATGAAAAATTCCCTTAAACAAATTGAGGAAAAAGTCTAACAAAAAATGGGAAGAAATCAGTAAATCCCTTGAAAGCCAAGAGAAAGCAATTAAACAAGTGAGGGAAACAGTTCAAGATTTCAAAACTGAAATGGAGTCAATAAAGAAGACACAAACTGAGGTAATGCTGGAAGTGGAAAATCTGAGTAAATGAACAGGAACTACAGATGCAAGTATAACCAACAGAATGCAAGAGATGGAAGAGGAGTTCTCTGGCATTGAAGATACAGTAGAAGAAATAGATTCATCAGGCAAAGAAAACACTAAAGTCAACAAAGTCATGACTCAAAATGTCCAGGAAATTTGGGACACCATGAAAAGACCAAACCTAAGAATAATAGGGATAGAAGAAGGAGAAGAATACCAACTCAAAGGCACAGAAAATATATTCAACAAAATCATAGAAGAAAACTTTCCCAACCTAAAGAAGGAAATGTATATAAAAATACAGGAGGGTTACAGAATACCAAATAGACTGGATCCAAAAAAAAAGTCCCATTACCACATAATAGTCAAACCACTAAACATACAGAATAAAGAAAAAATATTAAGAGCTGCATAGGAAAAAGGCCAAGTAACATATAAAGGCAGACCCATAAGAATAACACCTGACTTCTCAATGGAGACTCTAAAAGCCAGAAGGTCCTGGACAGACGTTACGCAGATACTAAGAGACCATGGATGCCAACCCAGACTATTATACCCAGCAAAACTCTCAATCAACTTAGACGGAGTAAACAAAAAGTTCCATGATAAAACCAGATTGAAACAATACCTATCCACAAATTCAGCCCTACAGAAAGCACTTGAAGGAAAAATCCAATCTAAGGAAGTTAGATACACCCATGAAAACACAGGCGATAGATAGTCCCATATCAACAAATACCAAAGAAGGGAAACATACAACACTATCACCAAAAAATAACAGGAATTAACAATAACTGGTCGTTAATATGCATCAATATCAATGGTCTCAATTCACCTATAAAAAGACACAGGCTAACAATGGATACAAAACAAGTTCCATTCATTTGTTGCATACAAGAAACACACCTCAACTTCAAAGACAGATACCACCTCAGAATAAAAGGCTGGGAAAAAACTTTCCAATCAAACAGATTTAAGAAGCAAGCTGGTGTAGCTTTCCTAATATCTAATAAAATAGACTTCAAACTAAAATCAATTAAAAGAGATTGGGAAGGATACTACATATTTATCACAGGGAAAATCGGACAAGATGAAGTCTCAATTCTGAATATTTATGCCCCAAATACAAGGGCAATGACATTCGTAAAAGAAACATTACTAAAGTTTAAATCGCACATCAAACCCCATACACTAGTAGTGGGAGATTTCAACACTCCACTCTCACCAATGGACAGGTCTGCCAGACAGAAACTTAACAGAGAAATAAGGGAACTAACAGACATTATGACTCAAATAGACTTAATAGATATCTACAGAATAGTCCACCCTAACAAAAAAGAATATACCTTCTTTTCAGCACCCCATGGAAGCTTCTCCAAAATCGACCACATGCATGGTCACAAAGCAAATCTCAACAGATACAAAAAAAATTAAAATAACCTCCTGTGTCTTATCAGACCACCATGGATTTAAGTTAGATTTCAACAACAACAAAAATTACAGGAAGCCTACAATCTCATGGAAACTGAATAATGCCCAATTGAATCACCAATGAGTTAAGGAAGAAATAAAGAAAGAAATTAAAGACTTCCTAGAGATCAATGAAAAAAAGACACCACATACCCAAACTTATGGGACACTATGAAAGCAATGCTAAGAGGAAAATTCATAGCTCTAAATGCCCATATAAAGAAGTTGGAGAAATCTCACACTAGTGACTTAACAGCATAACTGAAAGCTCTAGAACAAGAAGAAGCAAACTCACCCAGGAGAAACAGAAGCCAGGAAATAATCAAATTGAGAGCTGAAATCAATAAAATAGAAACAAAGAGAACAATACAAAGAATCAATGAAACAAAGAGTTGGTTCTTTGAGAAAAATCAACAAGATAGACAAGCCCTTATCCAAACTAACCTAAAAGCAGAGAGAGAACATCCAAATTAACAAAATCAGAAGTAAAAAGGGGGACATAATAACAGACAACGAGGAAATCCAAAGAATCATCAGGTCATACTTCAAAAACCTGTACTCCACAAAACTGGAAAATCTGAAAGAAATGGATGATTTTCTGGATAGGTACCCCACACCAAAGTTAAATCAAGACCAGATAAACTATTTAAATAGGTCAATAACTCCTAAGGAAATAGAAACAGTCATTAAAAGTCTCCCAATCAAAAAAAAAAAAAAAAAAGCCCAGGACCAGATGGTTTCAGTGCAGAATTCTACCAGATTCTCAAAGAAGAGCTAATACCTATACTCTTCAAATTGTTCCACACCTTAGAAACAGAAGGAACATTACCAAATTCTTTTTATGAGACTACAGTTACCCTGATACCCAAACCACACAAAGATGCAACAAAGAAAGAGAATTATATACCAATCTCCATCATGAACACTGCTGCAAAATTACTCAATAAAATACTGGCTAACCGAATCCAGGAACACATCAAAAAAATTATCCACCATGACCAAGTAGGCTTCATCCCAGGGATGCAAGGATGGTTCAACATACAAAAATCTGTCAATGTAATATACCATATAAACAAACTGAAAGAAAAAAAAACACATGATAATCTCATTGTATGCCTAAAAAATCTTTGACAAAATCCAACACCCCTTCATGATAAAGGTTCTAGAGAGATCAGGAATACAAGGAACATACCTAAACATAGTAAAAGCAATTTACAATAATCCGACAGCCAACATCAAATTAAATGGAGAGAAACTCAAAACGATTCCACTAAAATCAGGAACAAGACACAGCTGTCTGTTCTCCCCATACTTACTCAATATAGTATATGAAGTTCTAGCTAGAGCAATAAGACAACAAAAGGAGATCAAGGGGATACAAATTAGAAAGGAAGAAGTCAAACTTTCACTATTTGCAGATGATACGATAGCATACATAAGTGACCCCAAAAATTCTACCAGGGAACTCCTACAGCTGATAAACTCCTTCAGTAAGGTGGCAGGATACAAGATAAATTCAAAATAATCAGTAGCCCTCCTATATACAAATGAAAAAAGGGCTGAGAAAGAAATCAGAGAAACATCACCCTTTGTAATAGCCACAAATAATATAAAATACCTTGAGGTAACTCTAACTAAGCAAGTGAAAGACTTGTAGGATAAGAACTTTAAGTCTCTGAAGAAAGAAATTGAAGAAGATATCAGAAAATGGAAAGATCTCCCATGCTCATGGATAGGTAGAATCAACATAGTAAAAACAGCAATTTTACCAAAGCAATATAGAGATTCAATGCAATCTCCATCAAAATCCCAACAACAATTCTTCACAGACTTGGAAAGAACAATACTTAACTTTATATGGAAAAACAAAAAACCTAGGATAGCTAAAAGAATCCTGTATAACAAAGCAACCTCTGGAGGCATCATGATCCCAGACCTCAAGCTCTACTATAGAGCTATAGTAATAAAAACAGCTTGGTACTGGCATAAAAACTGACATGTGTACCAATGGAATCGAATTGAAGACCCTGACATTAATCCATACACCTATGAACATATGATTTTCAACAAAGAAGCCAAAACCGTACCATGGAAAAAAGAAAGCATCTTCAACAAATGGTGATGGCAAAACTGGATGTCAACATGCAAAAGATTGCAAATAGATCCATATCTGTCACCATGCACAAAACTCAAGTCCAAGTGGATTAAAGACCTCAACATAAATCCAGTTACACTGAACTTGATAGAAGAGAAAATAGGAAGTAGTCTGGAATGAGTTGGCACAGGAGACCACTTCCTAAATATAACACCAGTAGCACAGACACTGAGAGCAACAATTAATAAATGGGACCTCCTGAATCTGAGAAGCTTTTGTAGAGCAAAGGACACGGTCAATAAGATCAAACGACAGCCTACAGAATGGGAAAAGATCTCCATCAACCCCACATCTGACAGAGGGCTGATCTCCAAAATATACAAAGTACTCAAAAAGCTAGACATCAAAATACTGAACAATCCAATTAAAAAATGGGCTACAGAGCTAAACAGAATTCTCAATGGAAGAATCACAAATGGCCAAAAGACATTTAAGGAATCGCTCAACATCTTTAGTCATCAGGGAAATGAAAATCAAAACAACTCTGAGATACCATCTTACACCTGTCACAATGGCTAAGATCAAAAACACTGAAGACAGCTTATGTTGGAGAGGATGTGGAGCAAGAGTAAAAAAAAACGACGTCGAGATCATGATGCGAGGACGTGCAGAGATGACTGACCACACTAGTGGAAGCCCATGAACTGTGGACTGGTGGCTGTGGAGCCCCCATGGGACTGGACTAGGCCCTCTGGACATAGAAGACGGTTGTTTGGCTCGAACTGTTTGTTGGGCACCCAGGCAGGGATTCTTTTAGCTATCCTAGGTTTTTTGTTTTTCCATATAAAGTTTTACTCCTCCACTGTTTGTGGGAATGCAAACTTGTACAGCCACTCTGGAAATCAGTATGGCGGTTTCTCAGAAAATTGGGAATAAGTCTTCCTCAAGACCCAGTTATATCACTCTTGGGCATATACCCAAGGAATGCTCGATCTTACCACAAGTTCACATGCTCAACTATGTTCATATCAGTATTTTTCATAATAGCAAGGACCTGGAATCAACCTAGATGCCCCTCAACAGAAGAATGGATAAAGAAAATATGGCACATATACACAATGGAGTACTTCTCAGCAGTAAAAAACAATGATATCATGAAATTTGCAAATGGATGGAACTAGAAAATATCATCTTGAGTGAGGTAACCCAGACTCAGAAGGACAAACATAGTATATACTCACTCATAAGTGGATACTAAATGTGAGGGAAGCGATGGCCAGACTGCAACCCACAACTCCAGAGAGGCTAGCTAACAGGGAAAGACCCTAGGAGGGACACATGGATGACCCTGTGAAGGAAAAGTGGATGAGATCTACATGAGTGGACTGGATGTGTGTGGGGGGCAGCAGCCGAGGAGTGGGGGATGAGAACATAGGGAAATGGAAGGGTCAAGCTGGAACAGGGACAGAGTGGCAGGGCAGGGAGGAAGATACCATGATAGATGAGGACATCATGGGAATAGGAGCAGGCAGGGTGCTGGTGAGGCTTTCAGGAATCCACAAGGTTGACCCCACCTTGGTCTGCTGGCAGTGGTCCGGAGGGTGCTTGGACTGGACTGGACTACTCTAGTGACTAGCCTAGCAAATAACCTAGCTGTCATCGTAGAGCCTTTGTCCAGTGACTGATGGAGGCAGATGCAGAGATCCATGGCCAGGCACCAGGTTGAGCTCCGGGAATCCAGTTGATGAGGGAGAGGAGAGATACTGCAGGTGAACGATGTTGAGATCATGATGTGAGGACGTGCAGAGATGACTGACCACACAAGTGGAAGCCCATGAACTGTGGACTGGTGGCTGTGGAGCCCCCATGGGACTGGACTAGGCCCTCTGGACACGGAAGACGGTTGTTTGGCTCGAACTGTTTGTTGGGCACCCAGGCAGGGAGATCGGGATCTGTCCCTGGTCTATGGGCAGTCTTCTGGAACCCGGTGCATGTGGTGTGACACCTTGCACAGCCTTAGTGAAGTGGGAAAGGGGCTTGGACCTACCTAGGCTCAGTGTGCTGGGCTCTGCTGACTCCCCGAGGAAGACCTCCATTTGGGGTATGTGGGGATGCGGGGTGGCTTGGAAAAGAGGGCTGGGGCATGGGAGGAGGGAAGAGAGGGGATCTGTGGATAGAATGAGGAGTGAGTAGAAAATTTCTTAATAAAGAAAAATGCAAAAAAAATCCAGGAAGGCCAATACAGAAATGTTTAGAATCAGCTGTTAATTATGTTTTACTGAACATACTCATCATTTTAAGGATCTATGAATTGTAACTGGAAAAGACAAGAGATATTCTAGCTAAGTTGGGAGTGTAAGTGCTCTATGCGAGTAAAAGGTATGAATGCATCTATTCATTCATATGTTGAACTGTAATTTTGTGACCAATCTCAGCTAACAAAGACAGATGTCAGTGCTTAAAAGCTAGTTCTTGAGATGACAAAGAATATTGCTTCCTGAGGCACAGAAAGTGATATATATATTTATTTTCACCAATATTTATATACTTTTCACCATATACATATGTCACAAAATATGCATTTCCCATATATATTTCCACAAAAACTCATAAAAGAAAATATTTTTAAAGAAGAATGGAAACAAACTTTTAAGTTTATAATTGTTCAGTAAAAACTCCTTTATTTATTCCTTTTCTTCATCACCTTTGTATTTCTCTTTCCCTTTCAAGCAATCTAATTTTTATCCCTCTTACCTAATGGCTGTAATAGTAGGCTTTTATGGGTAAATAATTTCTTTGTCACACATCAAAAATATTCTACCTTTGATATAGTTTATAGCAAGATATAATATATAAAATATATAGTATTACCTTCAGTACATTTTTTTTATAATTTATTTTATTTTACAATATAATTCAACTTTACATATCAGTCATAGATCACCCCATTACCCCTCCTGCCACCCCGCCCCCCTCTCCCCGTCCCCCCCCCCATTTCCATCTCCTCCAGGGCAAAGGCTCCCCCAGGGATTGAGATCGACCTGGTGGACTCAGCCCAGGCAGGTCTAGTCCCCTCCTCCCAGGCTGAGCCAAGGGTCTCTACTAAGCCCCAGGTTTCAAACAGCCAATTCATGCACTGAGCACAGGACCCGGTCCAACTGCCTGGATGCCTCCCAAACAGATCAAGCCAATCAGCTGTCTCATCCATTCAGAGGGCCTGATCTAGTTGGGGGCCCCTCAGCCATTGGTTCACAGTTCATGTGTTTCCGTTTGTTTGGCCACTTGTCCCTGTATTCCATCCATCCCTGGTCCCAACAACTCTAGCTCACATAAACCCTCCTCCTTCAGTACATTTTTAATTCTGAGAAAATTGTTATACTAAGACTAAAAGTAGTTGATGAATACCTATAAAGATAACAGGCTCTATTATATTCTCTTCTCCAGATAAAAGCTGGTTGTCCACATACTAGGTTCATGATTTCATGACCTGATAGTAAATATTTTTACCTTAGTTCTTTCATGTATACATAAAGCAGGTGGAGAGATAACTATTTTAATAGGATCCTATATTCTTCCAAAAGTGTTTCTCATTTTATATTGCATGAATTTGCTACAGGCACTGTGAATAAATAGAACAAAGTGGGCATCAGTTCTTCAAGCAATGTTAGACAGCAGGACAAGTCAGGTTATGGGTGCCACTAGACATCAGCAGAGCAGTGGTTGCTGAAATCACTTGGGTACACAGGAGGCAATTTTGAAGTGAAAGATAGAAAGCCCTTATTTTTATCACTTTTCTGTGCAAAACTTTTCAATGATCATGATACAAAAAGAAAATAGGACTTAGCCTTATTCTCTGAGTCCAGAGAGCTGGGCACTTCCCTAAATTACATGAAATTAATAGTTTTAGCTCTTAGACTACAGGCAGTGGTAGAATATTAGAGTGGAATGAAGAAAATTATTCATATTAACTTTAGGCTGGGACAATTCCTTTAGCACAGAGAGGAAGAATCCAAACAGAAGTCTACACTTTGCTATTCTCACTGCATGAGGATTGGCTTTTTAGGATGCTCACATGGTGAGAATTTGAGGGTCAGAAAAATAAGGTGACAGAAGTATATAACAAAACAGTCATAGCGATCTTAAAAGTTTTCATGTGTCAATGGAATTCTAGTTTGTACAAATGAAAAGTATAACACCAAAAGACACAAAGACAAGCTGGGCGTTGGTGGCGTACACCTTTAATCCCAGCACTCAGGAGGCAGAGGCAGGCGGATCTCTGTGAGTTCGAGGCCAGCCTGGGCTACCAAGTGAGTTCCAGGAAAAGGCGCAAAGCTACACAGAGAAACCCTGTCTCAAAAAACCAAAAAAAAAAAAAAAGACACAAAGACGATTTTCAAGGAAAGACTAGTACCAAAGAATAGTAAGACAATCTGTTCTCAATCATCAAACAAAACTGGGAGATGTTGAAGCTCTGGCCATGCAGTGGAAACTCATCAACATGTAGAATATTGTTAAGACTCCAGAACATCATCTCCAATGTAGGAATTAGTTAAATGCTGCTTAGAATTGTCCTAATATTCTAAAGGTTAAAAAATGCTTTCAAATAATGAAAGTAATTCACATTCTATGAAGAATGTCATTGGAATTTTAATGGGGATGGTATTAAATTTGTATAGATGACTTTCAATGATACAGGCATTTCATATTAATCCAGACATTCCATGACCATGGGAGATCTCTCCACTTTCTTATGTCTTCTTCAGTTTATTTCTTCAATGCCTTTAAATTTTCATTATAGTTGTTTTCCATTCCTCATCTTATTTTTCCCGAGGTTTTTCATCAGCATCCCCACTTCTCTTGTACTTATTTTCATAAAATTCTCACCTATTATATAATGTCATCATAGTTGTTCTCAAAAAGATATTTACGTAAAAATGGAAATATTTCCAGTAGCTGGCAAAATTCTCTTGGCACCCACAATTCCAAAACATTTCAGATTGCATACAAAAGTACTGATCAGGTTAGATCTTCATTAAAGCCAAGAATGAGAAAGAAACTTTAAGAGAAATATAAAACGTATCACACTTTGTGAAGTAATATTAGGTCTTTTTTGAGAACATTTTTTTCTTTTATTGAAAATAGATTGTCTTCTCACATGATATATCATGGTTAATTTGCCCTCCCTTTTCTCCTCCTAGATACTCCTGACCTCTCAGACTCTCCAGATTGACTCCCTTTCTGTCTCTCATTAGAAAATGTAGGTTCTTTGGCACTTAGTGTTGTGAGTTTGTCTCTTAGCACCACTTTTATTGTGTCCCATAAGTTTGGGTATGAGGTGCATTCATTTCATTGAATTCCAGAATGTCTTCGTTTTTTTCTTCATTTCTGCCTTGACCATTTTCCATTCAGTAGAGTTGTTCAGTTTCCAAGAGTTCGTAAGCTTTCTGTTATTGTTAAAATCCAGCTTTAATCCATCGTGTTCAGATAGGATGCAGGATGTTTTCTCAGTTTTCTTGTATCTCTTAAGAGTTTCTTTGGGCTGGGCAGTGGTGGTGCACGCCTTTGCTCCCAGCACTCTGGAGGCAGAGGCAGGTGAGTTTGAGGCCAGTCTGGTCTACAGAGCTAGTTCTAGGACAGCCAAGGCTACGTAAAGAAACTTCATCTTGAAAAAAAAATGACTTGCTTTATTTCTGAGTATATTATATGGTCAACTATAGAGAATGTTCCACAAAGTGAATATAAGAAATTATATTCCTTTTTGTTTGTGTGAATTGTTCTGTAAATATATGTTAGATCCATTTGGTTTATAACATCTCTTAGGTCCATTATTTCTCTGTTTAGTTTTTGTCTTGATGACCTGTTCATTCGTGAGAGTGAGTTATTGAACTCTCCCACTTTCTATGTGTGAGAGTCAATAAGTATTTTAAGCTACAGTAGTGTTTCTTTTACAAACATGGGCACCCTTGTGTTTGAGGCATAAATGTTTAAGAACTGAAACTTCATCTTGGTGGATTTTTTCTTTGATGAATATGTAATGTCCTTCCTTACCTCTTCTTATTAGTTTTTGTTGGAAGTCTATTTTGTTAGATATTATAGTTGCTACACCATCTTGTTTCTTAGGTACATTTTCTTATAACATATTTCTCAAATTATTTACCTTGAGGGTGTGTCTACTCTTGATGTTAAGGTGTGTTCTTGGATGCAGCAGTGGCTTAGGTTTTGCTTTCATATATGTTATTAGACTGTGTCTTTTTATTGGAGAAAACGCATTGATATTAAGAGATATCAATGACCAATGATTGTTGATTCCTGCTATTTTGTTGTTGGTGGTGGTGGTGGTAGTGTGTGTGCTTCTTTCTTTTGATTTTGCTGGTGGTAGATTATTTATTTACTCTATTCTCGTGGTTGTAGTTAATCTTCTCAGGCTGAAGTTTCCTTCTATGGCTTTCTGTAAAGCTGGATTTGTAGACAGATATTCTTTAAATTTGACTTGATTATGGAATATCTTATTTTCTCTATCTGTGGTGATGGAAAGTTTTAAAGAATACAGTTGTCTGGGTTAGAATCTGTAGTCTCTTAAGAGTCTTCAGCACAGCTGTCCAGGCCTGTCTGGCTTTTAGAGTCTCCACTGAGAAGTAGCTATAATTCTTATAGGTCTGCCTTTATATGTTACTTGCTCTTTTCCCCTGCAGCTTATAATATTCTTTCTGTTTTTATGTTTAGTGTTTTGATTATTATTTGGTAGGGGCAGGTTCTTTTCCGGTCCAATCTATTTCGTGTTCTACATGCTTCTTGTACCATTATAGTCATCTCCTATATGTTGGGAAAATTTTGTTGAAAACATTTTCTTGCCCTTTGAGCAAGGTTTCTTCTCTTTCCTTCATAACTATTGCTCTTAGATTTGGTCTTTTCATAGTTTCTCAGAGTTATTGAATGTTTTCTTCACGAGTTTTTAGATTTATCATTTTCTTTGGCCAATGTATCAATTTCTTGTATCACCTGAGATCCTCTCTTCTATCACTTGTATTCTATTTGTGAAGATTGCCTTGATAGTTCTTGTTCAAATTCCTTAATCTTTTTTTCCCCAGAATTCCCTCAGTTTGAGTTTTCTTTATTGATTCAATTTATAATTTCAGGTATTGAACAGTTTTATTTATTTCCTAACACTGTTTGTGTTTTTCTGGATTGCTTACAGATTTTATTAATTTTCTCTTTAAAGACCTATTGTATTCATAAAAACTCTTTTAAATTGCTTTTTGTTGTTGTTGTTTTCTTGTTTTTCAGCTATGGTGGAATATTCAGGACCTGCTGTGGTAGGATTGCTGGATCCTAGTGGAGACATTGTCTGTTGCTGATTGTGTTTTTATGCTGATGTCTTGGCATCTGACTTTGGGGTGGTTTCTGGATTTGTCTTTGTAGGGAAGGTGATTTGTTCTTTAGTTTCTGTTTCCTGTATAGATAGTTGGAAAGTGTGATGGCTGTATGTTGCCTATTTTCCTGGCCTGTTCAGTTGGTGTGTTCACAGAGAATGCCTACTAGAGTTGGAGACTGAGATACTGGGGGTAAGGAAGGTTGGAGGAGATGTTCTTTGTGATCCCTGGGGGATAGGGCCGGAGAGGAAAAGGAGTCCACAGTAGGTATACAGTTACAGAGCTGAGGGTGAGACTGGACGCCTGCTGGGGTTGGGATATAGGACAAAGCAACAAGTGGGGGAAGGGATGATAAGGTGGATGGTCTGTGATCCATAGGAGATGTGGGCTGGTGTGGGAGGAAGGAATGCTGCATTGGTGTTGTTGCAAAGCTTGGGATGAGACTAGGGGATTGGGTCTCGGGGGACAGATAGAGGAGAAAGTCTATGAGCAGCCTATCTGGTTCTGGCATGTGTGGCCTGTGTAACAGGAGTGGGTCCCTACTGGAGTCAGGTGTGGTGATATTTTGTTTGTGTTCTAACAAATAAAGCTTCCCTGGAAATCAGAGAGGGCAGAGCCAGCCACTAGTTAACCATAGAGGCTAGGCATTGGTGGCACACACCTTTAATCCCAGCACTTGGGAGGAGGAAACAGGAAGTGATATGGCTGGTGAGAGAGAGGAAGTGATAAGGCAGAGCAGAGATAGGAGCTCAGCCCTTTATGGTCTGAGGATTCCTAGAGGTAAGAAGTCTTTCTAGCCAGGCCATGGTGACACACACCTTTAATACCAGCCCTCATGAGGCAGAGTCAGGCAGAACTCTGTGAGTTCAAGGCCAGCCTGGTCTACAGAGTGAGATCCAGGACAGGCACCAAAACTACACAGAGAAGCCCTGTCTTGAAAAATGCAAAAAACAAAACAAAAAAGTCTTTCTAGTGGCTGACTGCTCTGCTTTTCTGATCTTTCAGCTTTCACTCTGATATCTGACTCTAGGTTTTTATTATTAAGACCAATTAGAATTCTTGCAATTAGAATTGGTACTACAGTTAGGGCCTGAGATACAGCATTAAATGGAGGAAGGGAGGCTAGGAAGGGATGGTCTATGTGATACACAGGACATGTAGACGGGGGATAGATGGCTGCAGCTGTGTTTTGTTGCAGCACTAAAAGTGAGACTTGTAATAGGGACCTCTTAAGTGAATATGGAACTTCATTATCTTGTTTTGTTTTCTTCTTAAATTTAACTGTGACCTGATAAACCACTGGAGAACATACTATTTCTCAATACTCTGGAATAAAATCATAGCATCTTTCCCCAAACTAAACTGAAGAGTAATATAGCATCTGATGAATAAATGGGATATTAAGGAGAAAGAACTGAAAACAAATTCGAAACAATGAAGTCAAAATAAAGTTGGGGACAAAGAACAGAAGTTAAATATTGTACATGAATACACATCTACTTTCAGTGCTAAAAGAAAAAGGCAAAGTCAACTAACTAAATATTTATTAGTTTTTATTAATCTGAAGATGGTATTTACTTCAAAATAATGTATTTTATCTCAGAAAATTTTATATGTTAACTGATGTAAGAAAACAGTGTCAATTATAACTGATAGCTTGTCTAATTTTACTTCTGAAAGAATCTGTGTAAAGGTCTTCCAATTATCTAAATGTCAAAATATAATTTACAAACAGAAATAATTGGACATAACGACTTCATTTACATTAATTTACAAATGTATGGTCCCATGATTTTAAAGACATGTTGCAGCCAACAAGAGTAAATTCCTTTAAGCTATCTCAATTTGATTAGACTACTAAAATAACAAAATTATATTAAAGTGGTACAACAAGTTATATTTATTTCTATTATTTTACATTTTGTTATAAAATTTCATGGATATTTTGAATAACAGGGAAAATCACATGTACATGTTTTTTTATTTTTTAGAAATAATAGAATTTTCAATATAATAATTAAAAATGAAAGTCTTTGGTTGCTTTGATCCAGTCAAAATTTGTATTAGGATATCATACAACAATGAAATTTACTTTCTATCATTTATTTTTGTTTGCTTTTATATTTGTTTTTATTTTTTGACTCAAGTTCTTAGATGTGAAGTAGCTGTGTATCTCAGGCTAGCCCATTTTTTATTATTATCCGAGGCTGGCTTTATGATTGCAGTCCTTCTATCTAAGCTTTTTACAAATTATAGTTACAGTCCATCCTTAATTTCTCATTTCCAAATTTAATTCCTAGGATTTCAAACATTTCATAGGAGTGCTCTTAAACACTTCTAAGAATTTACACGAAGCAAGAGCAGAAGGACCAGGAACTCACTTCTTTCCTTTACCCTGTCCTAGTTTGGTAGAATTCAGGGAAAGAAAAATAAATTCACACAGTATAATACACTTGTAAAGAGTTTCTTATTTCAATATATAAATAAACACATGCTTTAAGGAAGAGATTTTGCCATGATGTCTTTTAGAGGCTTATTTACTTATGAAAATGACAGATTTCATACATCATTATCCAAAGTAAAGAAAATGAATTCCAACCAAAGCCATGGTTAAATGCAATTGTTTAACTCAGACTCTGCAAGTTTCCACTTATAAGCGTTCTCTATGAGCCTTTTCACAGCATAAATGAATGGTTTGCTTTTTAAGCCTGTGTGTTGTAATATTACGTACTCACTTTTCTGATCTCCCACCTCTTTATTCTCTCAATTCACTGACTACTTTGTTATTCTATTTTGACTTTCCATATGCGAACATCCACTAATTTGTTATCAGGGTAAACAAATAATCTACATAATGTATATATATTATATGTTATATGTATTACATGTAGTCTAAAAGTTATATATAATCATAATATATATATAACACACCTGTTATATTTCTGATACTATATATTATATGTTATATAGTCTATATGTATTATGTATAATATATATTACATGATATATAATGTACCCATATATATAGTCTGAAGTTTTTAGATGTTTCAGATAAACAGAGTGGGGAAGCTATAAGTGGCCACCTTAACAGTATAAATTCTTTTAGATTTGCGAGGAAGATCACATGTTACCACAGAAAGAAAAAGGTTAATGATAACTAAATATTGTATTTTTCAATATGTATAGTAGTTCCCAATGGAAATTATGGGTATCAGAAATATATATGTATATTCCGAGGATTATTAAAGAACATTCAGATATGTCTGGGAATTATGCATTTTATTCATGTGTGTGAGTTGATTTCTGTGAAAGCATTCATGCATGTGTAAACATGTCTATTTCAATGTAAATGCTCACATGCATGTGAGCTAGAGTATCTGCATGTCAGTGTGTTGATTATGCACACATATAAATATAAAAATGTATATATATATAAGCGGGCACAAGTGCACATTTGTATGTATGGACTTGAGCAGGAGAAACTGATTTTTATAGAAGAAAACAACATTAAAATCCACTTGCAGTCATTGAAGTGTTCATGAGAACAGCTAAATCCAGGCATGGTGGCTCACTCTGTGATCTTAGCAAGCCATAGGATGAAGAAGAACATTGCTGAGAGTTTAAGGACAGGCTGAGTCACAGAAGGAGAGTAAGTTTCAACTTGGTTTTCAAAAATCAGTAATAACACTTACCAGATTGTAAAGGTCACTAGGTAATTTTTCTCTATTGATACAATGTTCTCCTTCTTCCAGATGGTTGCACTGTTCTTAAGCAAAATAGTGATGCATTTGGAAAGCTTTCTGTTGTACTCTGAAGTGTCTGTAACTAGAAACAAAATTTATAAATTGTGACCTTCTTTACCTTGTGGAAAAATAAATCTAATTTTAACTAAGCATCCAATTCAATGTTTCTCAAAGAGCACTCCATGTAACATGTAATCTGACAAGGGAAGAAATGCTGGTTTTCACAGTCTAACTCTGGGATTTAATAAGTATTGAATGGGTTCCAGAAATCTAAATTTTATGGCATACATTGGGTGGCTTTGATGCAGCTGGCCTATAGACCACACTTAAAGAAAGTGTGTGCTAGAGTGATCTGAATTTTGTAATTCTTCCCTGGCATGGGCAGCTAAAGAACACACAGAAAATTAGTGTCTATGTAGATTCTGCCAAGTACACAGAAACCCTACAAAGTTATTCTTACATTGCAAATGTTAACATATGTGAGCATGATTATAAGTATTTAATTTTGGCTAGTGAGGGAAACTGCACATGTTATGGGTTTCAATACTATGCAACTAGGTAGTATATAGCAGACCCAAGCAGTATAGTTCACATAAGTCTTCATGAATGTTGATTAAGATGCTGTAGTCCCATGAAATTCCAGGGCCAAAATTAAAAGACATGTGTATTTAAAAGACATATTTAAGTCATTTGGGAACTCAATCATTAATCATTCATCTCTTGATGAATGTTATGGTAGCAGTCAAGTAGAACACACCTGCTGTGCTAGGGCTTGACACATGTCCTTCCCGAGGCTGCTCTGACTCCTGTGGAATGCTGATGGCAACAGCAGCCAAGCAGATGTGGCAGGGCAGCTGTGCCAGGCCCCACCACCAGAGCAATACAGACTCACAAAGTTCAAATGATATGAAAGAACTTATTAGGCCACCAAGATGCTTTGGAGCACTCGGGTTTTGATGTGTTATTTACTGTTCCTCATGGACAATCTATAGTTGTGCAGATACAATGTCCTGGCTGCCAATTTTTCTCTGTCACTTGGTATAAACACTAGTTCAGACAGCTATTATTTAGCTAACTTACATTTCATAAGTCTAGAAACCTTACTGCTCTGTTTACTTGCTTTTTCTGGAACAAACTGAAAGCAGGATTGGTAACAGTGAAGCCTGATGGGTGTCTTTGGCCTCCGTAATGATGATTTGAGGATATACAACTGTTCTACAGGGAAAATCTGAGTACCACATGCTGAACTTGTGAAAGAAAATACAGCCATTCAGCCACTACTCTGCTAACAACAGTAACAGACATGGTCTGATAATTGCAGATCACAAAATAAAGCCAATTCCTGAATACTCTGTTATATTTAAAGTAATGTAATAACATTCAGATAAGTGAAAAAAATCAGGCACAGCATCTGCATAAATTGCATCTCTTGCATTTTTGTAAGTCTTTTTAATAAAACCTCTTTTAATAGGAAATGATGTATCAAAACTTTATTATAAGAGCATCAACACTATAAATCAAATTCAGACAGATATTAATAATATATTTTGTGAAAAAACAAAATGGTTACAAATAGGATGGAAGAAGTCAAATTATCTCTGTTTGAAGATAATATGATCCTACATTTTAAGGAATCTAAAGGCTCCAAGTAGAAATCTTTTAGACATGCTAAACACTATCAGAAAAGTAGCAAGACAGAAAAATCAATGACAGCCAATAATGAATACTCTAAGAAAGAAACTGGGAAAACAATCCTATTTAACAGTAGTCTGGAAAATGCCTAGGAATCAATTTAACCATGGAGGTTTCCTTCTCTGAGGAATGGATGGGGGAGGCGGCATGGGGGGATGTGGAGCAGGGAACAGGAGGAGAGGAGGGAAGGGAAACTGTGGTTGGTATATAAAATGAAAAAAAAAAGTCAATCTTTTAAAATACCAAACAAAGAAATTAAAGACACTAGAAAACATAATGATTTCCCAAGTTCATGGGTCAAAGGATTGATATTGTGAACATTACTTATTAGAAAAACCAAACTAAATTTTTAATGTAATACCCATTAAAATTCCAATAGCATCCTTCAAATAAAGATCCTAAAATTTATGTAAAATTGTAAAAAGACTGTTTATAGCCCAAGAATCTTGAGTAGAAAGAGCAAAGCCAGAGACACCTCCAAATCAGACTACCAAATTACACCACAGAGGAATGATGGGAAGACAGCACAATACTGACGAGATGAAGAGACACAGACCAAGAATAGAAGACTCCACAATAAAGCGCAGTATCAATAGCCACAGCCACTTGGTTCTCTATAAAGACACCGAAAGTCGTGTTGGACAACAGATGACTTTGGAAACTGGATGTTGACATGAAGAAGACTGAAACTAAAACCTATAAAGAAGGGTTTGAAAATATAGTTACGTTATTACAGTCAATCATAGCAAGAATTGGCAAATAGAATTGCATTAAACTTAAAAAAAATAGTGCACTGCAGTGTGAAAACTAGAGTACAATGCTGTCTTACTCTTCAACCAGCCAAACAAAACATGGGTAAGGATACAAGGCAAAGAGTGAACACTTAGACATTCTTGGTGGGAGTGTCACTTACTCTGCCTGCTAAGAAACTAATTAAAGATGTCTTTCCACAACTAAACACAAGACTATCTTTTGATCCAGCTAGACTTTTATTGGATATATATATGAAGAAAACTAAGTAAGTATATACTAGAGATTCCTGCATAGTCATGTTTATCATGGCAGTATTCACAACAATAAGTTATGGGTTCAACCTAGGTGTCCATCTTGATTATTTACAAAAGTATTATATTTCCACTTAGAAGAAAAAACAACAGTATTCACAGAGCCTGCATTTGTGTGAGAAAGTACAAATGCAAGGTGAATAAATGCAAAAGGGCTTTTCCTAGCTGAGCTGATTTGGGGTTGGAACACCACCATTTGAATAGGCCATGGCTGGTTTTAACAGTTTATTGGCTGGCTCTCAGAAACCTATTCCTCATACTGGGCTGCCTTGCCCAGCCTAAATATGAGGGCAGGAGCTTAGTCTTACCTAGACTTGATAAGCCTTGCTTCCTTGATACTCATGGGAGGCCTACCCCTTTCTGAACAAAAACAGAGGAGGAGTGGATTAGGGGAGGTGGAGGGGGTGTAGGGGTGGGTGGGAGGGAAGGAGGGAGAGTAAACTGTGGTGAGCATATAAAACAAATAAATCACATAAATAAATGTTTTAAGAGTTTATGAAGAGGTATCACAGTTTGCTTCCTTAGCATATCATACAGGCCTGCTGTAACAAAGCCCTGGTACACTGAGGAAGTCACATCTAATTTGAGGTACAGAAGATCAGAAGAGTTAATCAGGCCCAGTCAGAGATGAGGAACAGCGCTTGTGTATGTGTGCATATATGTGCGCATTTGTTTGTACATGTATGTATGTGTGTATTCCCATTTCAAAAACCAACACTGCAGTCAAAACTGAGAGGCAGACAAAGGCTGTAGCGCAGAGTGAAAGGCTTGTTCGGGAAGTTGTGTACAATTCAGAAAGGACTACAGATTATCAAGGTTTTTAAATCTTTTTTCCTCCTTCTTTTCTCTTAAATTTTGTTTTATTGGGGGGGTGCAGGGGTGGCGGGCAGATAAGAAGGATTGGGGAAATGAATGGGATCAAGATACATGATATAAAAGACATATAGAATAAATAAAAAGAAAAAAAGTGAAAGGAAAAAGAAAATGTGAGGGTGAAACTACTAGGTGGAACCTATAAGGCTGTGTAGACCATTGAGGGCCTTTCACTCATGGATTAAATATAGATCCCATGGCAAAGTTAAACAATTTTAAACAGAATAGTGATTCTTACCATTATCATTTGGAAAGAATAATTTGACAACATAATGGGCTAAAAGAGTAAACAATTATCAAGTTTCTAAGTTCATTCAGGCAAAAATGTGATGGAGCCCTGGAGTTGGAAATGAGTGAAGGATAAGGAAGAGTGGTGTGGGTAGATTTGAAAAAGTACAACATAAAGACTTACGAGTACTTTATGAAGAAAGATGACTGATGGCTCCTGTGGGCAATTAATTCATGATGATGGAGAGATGAGAAACACTGAGGAAAAACTGTCTTGTTTAGAGCAATTAATTTCTAAGTGCTTTAAAAATACTCAGGTGGGGACATTCAGAATGAGTTGGAAGCGTGGATTCTTATGAATGGAGCAATATCTGGGGAAAGATACACATTTGCAAAGGCGTGTCCTAGGCTTTCATCACAGTGACAGAAATGCTAACATGAACAATTCAAGGGACATTTTGACTCATAAAATTTTGAGTCCATTATGAGGATGGCGATGTGGTGGGGTTGAGTAGCTCACACTAGAGCATTCAGGAAGCACAGAAAGAAACAGGGACAAGATACAACTCCAAAGATCTACTACTTCTTTCAACCAGGCTCCAACTCCAAAAGTTTCCAGGACTTCTCAAAATAGTGCCACCGGTTAGAGAGCAAGCCCAAGCCTTTTGGAAAGTCACTTCATATTCCAACTACAGCAAGCTGTAATTGAACACAAGAACATCAAGGAGATTGATCAGAGAATTTGTATAAAGTTTGAATATAGGAGAGTTTCTAGAGGAACTTGTAAAAAGTAAGATAATGAAGGGATATGAAGAGGAAAACTGGCTTTGCTGCTTTATTGCACTAAATTGTATGAGGTTGTAACTGATGAATAATATTTTCTGAGACATCATTATCAGTAGCTTTGTAGAAAATAATTTCACTGAAGTGTGGGCTCAGGGTTGAAGGGTAAGTGTAGAGAAAAGAAGGGAATCTATAAATGGAAATGCTTCTCATATTTTAAACATTTAAAAATGAGCTCTCTTTTTCCCTTCAGTCATTATATAAGTTCTTAATTATGTTCCTAGACACACACACACACACACACACACACACACACACATTGTGTGCCTGCACAATGATAGGGAGTTATTCTTTATACACTTTGGATGGCAAACATTGGATTGTATTCTGATGTGTCTGGCCCAGGAAAAGGACAGTGTCAGCTGGAGAGGAATTCACTGGACTCGAGAAGGCAGCTCTACTGCTCTGTGGTTGTGTGGTTGGCCGTAGCATACCTCAGTACCCATGGCAAACTTCAGATAATTACAAACACAATGTCTCCAACTCCAGCCAGGGTCATATTTCAGTAAAGTCATCTATGGAAAAAGGGAAACTCAAGTTTGCCAAGCAATGAGGCCAAGAGTAAAGTCATTATCGTTCCAACTGAGCTGTTGCCAAGAAAGGCAGGCTATAGGGGAACTGGGAGAGTTTGAGGATCTAAAATGTCAGCGCATTAGATTCTATCCAAGTGGGTGAACCAGGGAGCAAAATTGGATAATATCAAACACAAGGCTAAGCAATAGAACAGCAGGAAACCAGCAGACAAATTATGTCTGACAAGAGGAACAAAAGCTCCATCTGGGTTAGGCATCACGGGCCAGATACTAATATGTAAGAAAAAAGAAAAGACAGCATGTCAGAGAAGAAGCTAAGGGGATGCATATCCACATGCTAGCTCTTCTGAGTCCCTAGAGGAAGCATGTCCACATGCCAGCCCTCCAGAGTCCCCAGTGCCCTGCTGCTACCTTCTAGGTTTTTACATTAGGTGTTCCGACTAGAATATTTATCAGAACAACAAAAAAGGGTTACAGCAAATATTTACTGCATTTTTAGTCAGTGAGAAGTGGTTTGTTGAAATATGCAAAGTATTCCCAATGTGTAGAAAAATAAGACAGATGAGTTGAAACAATGATGCGTTTACCAATTCCAAAAGTAGAAAAAAATGTGAAAACTAACCTTTGCTTGTTTGCGGAGGCAAAATCTGCTTCCTGGAGAAAAGATAATCCTCCAATGGGTCTCCAGTTCTGCTCTTCTGCTTGGTTCCATTCATGAGTTGTCACCAATGACATGATGCAAAGCAAAGTCTTAGCAAGCAAGGATCTCCTAGGAAGCTGAAAATGTGCACCTCAGAGACACCCACATATAATATGAACTCCATGTTAAAATCTCACATATGAATCTAGAAAGTTTAATAGAGACTTTACTCCAGGGTAGGGAAGGAGTCAAAGTCACATTTTAAGTTTAGTTACATCTCTCCAGGTCAATAATGAGGCTGTGCTCACTTTCAAACTACAATGTTACTTATTACAAAATTATAATGCATATAAAAATGAAGGATGGAGAAACCTAAAATCAAAATAGAACAAATCATTCTTTTCTGGAACTGAAAATAATAGGTCCCAGCAAATTAAAGCATGTTTCCCAAGATGTACAAAGAGAATGTTCATAAAATACAAATTACAAATATTCTTAGTAACCAATGGTCTGAATTAATGTCTCAGATATTGAAAAACATTAAAATACATACATATGAATATTTCTATGCTTTGATAAATTAATAAAAATGAAAGGAATAATGAACAGCATGTCAGGTTAGGTGAGAGTATTTGGGCATTTTTTGCTCTTCATATTTTTGATACTTCTGATCAAGATTTGCAATTTATGATTATTAATCTTTGTAGATGTTTTAGATAACAACCATGAATATGCATTGCTATAATAGAAGAACTCTGATGTTATAAAATTTGTGGTCAAAATAAGGACTCATTTGATTTATATGTAGCATCTGTAGTGACTCTGCCTCGAAGTTTCTCATTATCCAAAATAACCCACAACTGGACTGACCACTCTACCTTAAACTTTAATTCTCACTGTCTGCTCATCACCAGACATTGGAAGGTAGCCTGATCTCTATTCCACTTATGAGCACGTGCTGCTATGGTTCTAGATCTTAGACTGGGGAACATGGGTACTCCAAACACTGACCAATAACTACAAATGTTTGGCCCTGCCAAGCTCTGGATTTTGTTTTCCAGTCTTTGACTCTAGTTTGAGGAGACACCCTTCACATCATCATATGTCTTCCATGTAAAACATTCTCACCAGGTTCAAGTTGATGTGGGACTAACCTTGCCAACATTCCAGCCTTTTTGCTTGTGCCCCTCACTATTTTGCTTTTGTCTTGTAAGCGTGGTGGTCCCTTACCAGAGTTTTCAGCTTTGGAAATATCAGTCTCTATGTGGCTGTCCAACCTAATCATCACTCCTTCATTCCCTTTCTTTCTGTTTCAAATATAGAGGGTTTTTTTGTTCTGTTTTGTTGTTGTTTTTTTTTCTTAGTCTAACAATAATCCCTATCATTGACGTCTTCTGAAACAAGTGGTCACCAGAAATTAAACCCTAACACGATTTTGAAAAACCAAAATTACATTTTCTGATCAGTTTTAACCTTCATCTTGATTTCTGGTCCATGAAATTCAAACTTGTTTTTCTGTTCTATAAAGTCTTGTTTGATCAAAGATTAACTAGTGTGCTACGTTTAAACTCACTCCTGGCCATGGGAATGCCTGCAGTCTTACTACAAAGGACTTTACACACTGAGACAGGCTGTTCTGTACCAAATATTCCCACCTACACAATCATTTCCATGAACATGCTGTTATGCTTCTGTCTATAAAAGTAAAATAAAAACAAGAATAAAAATCACCCTTGATCCCACTTTCTCTTTGTTCCTTATGAAAGTAAATTCTTCAGAGGGTGTGTCTAATCATTGACTCTCTTCACTCAAATTTCTTTTGATCTCTCTACAGTTAAGCTTTTATCTTTACTACTCTACTAAAATCTCTCTTGTGGAAAGTATTCTATAAGTTCTGTGATATTAATTAATATTTGACTAGAAAATTGAGATGGAAGCCATAAACAGGCCAGTTAGCATTTTATAAAGGAAGCTTGAATAGAATCGTAAAGATCTTGGTGAAGACAATGGTACTATTGCTCAATACACTTGGTTAGAACAAATGAAGAAAAATATTACCAAGTATGACTTCTATTTCTTTGTACAAAATTTAAATTAATTTTACAATTTCTGTACTTTTACTTCATAAACTTCAATTTTTGATTGTATTTTTAAATAAGACAAAGAAGCCTCAAGTAAAATAGTGATGTTAATATTTTTACAGACAAACAAATTCTGAAGCTGGTAAGCATTATAGACAAGATTTTTGCTCAAGGTATATACAGGTTTCTTGCTCACTTAGAATTTTAACTACATCTGTGATGGTAAGTTATTTAAGCTATATCAGTATGTATCATTTACTTTTTTTGATTATCTTTACTTAGATTGCTGTACTTATACAGTGTACCTCTGGATCACAAAGCATTTAAATAACCTTTATTTTCATCTTTTGCCAGTCTATTGGTAATAAAACGTGATTCTGTCACAGCAAGCAAACTTTTTTCCTATTAATGACTTTTACTTTGCCTGCAATTGCTAACTTACTAGTGTAACTACTTAACCAGTCAAATTTATCTTCCATAAAACCATTTATTCATTTATTTCATGTCTTCCTGACTACTGACCAAATTAGCTACTCATCCTCAGCCCTTTTTGTAACTGCCAGCACAATACTTTCCAATCTCTCCTAGACTTCAGCCTCCAACCACTTCTTCAGTTCCTCATGCTGAGCTTGTCCTATGTTATAGATACATTTTACATTGTTTTCTCTAAGTTTCTGAATAATTTTCCAGTCACTATTTATACCTCTTGGAGCCTTAGGCTGAATTCTTTCCCTATTCACATATCTTAAAATAAATCTGACCAGAAGATTAGTATCTACAATATGTAAAAAAACAACCAAAATAATACCAAGAAAAATTTTTTTAAAAAATATGCTCTGTATATGGACAAATAATTTTCAAATGAAGAAATACAAGTGGCTGCTAAACACTTTAAAGTGTTCATAATTAATAGCCAACAGGGAAATGCAAGTTATAACTACCTTGCGATTACATCTTGCCTTAGTCAGAATGGTTATCATCAATAAACTAAATGACAACCAATGTTACCTAGGATGCAGGGAAAGGGGAATACTCACTCACTCTTGGTGGAAGTGCAAACTGGTCCAGTCACTGTGGAAACTAATGTGAAGATTATCAAACAGCTAAAAATACAGCTGCCATATGACCCAGCTATTCCAAACCTGGGCATATAAGTACCCAAAATCCTCTATACCCTACTACAGAGATGTTTGCTCATCTGTGTTCATTGCTGTACAGAGCATTAGCTAGGAAATGGAACCATCCTAGTTCTCATCAGCTGATGAATGCATGTTTAAATATGGCACACACATGCAATGAATGCACATGCAAACATGGCACACATACACAATGGAATTTTATTCAACTGTAAAGGAAAAATGAAGTCACAAAATTTGCATATAAATAGATAAAACAGGTAAAAAAATTGCACTGGGAGGTAAAACAGCTTCAGCGAAACAAAGGCCATATGTTCTCCCTCATATGTAGATGCTAGCTTGGAATTATAAATTATATCTGTTCAGCTTAAAGTTCCAGTAGATGCCCAAATTCTATAATGAGGCCTTTGGGAGGAGAATTCCATAATGGAGACAGGAAAATGGAATATAGGTAATATATATAAAAGTAGTAAGGAGTAAATGGATATTTTTAAGCAAGGAGGGTATCAGAAAATAGGGGAGATGATAGGGCAAAAGTGTTAATTAAAGGAAAAGAGTACTAGAAAGTCATATGAAAATTCATGCTGTAACCAATTATTAAAATATAATCTATTTTTCAGAAAAAAAGAGGTTTGAGGGAGATAACCCTGCCAGGCTAGGCAAAATTGTTCCCAATAGCCATGGGTTGTTAAACAAAAAACCCACTGCCAGCAGTAGATATG
>CABHPH010123355.1:0-10423 GCA_902168325.1 Peromyscus nudipes
AAACTGCTAGGCTGGCAGGCAGAGACCTCCAGGGATCCACTTATCTCCATCTCCAGTGCCTTCGTGCCTGGCTTCTGCATAGGTTGTGGGGATTGGGTTTGGGTCCTCAGGCTTGTTTGGCAAGCACATTGCCAACTGAGCCACCTCTTGCCCTTTTCACCTTCGGTGGTGTCTTAACACTTCTCCTTTGTGATGTGGCCAGACATAGCCAGACTCAAGACTTCTTTTCATTTTGCAAAACTAAAACTCATCCCTTAAATAACAAGCTCCTATTCCCCTGCCCCCCAGACCCAACAGCCTTCATTCTGCTCCTTGTCTCTTCGAATGTCATTCCTGCCTGATGTAACCAGAATCCTGTTATGTCTGCCATTTTGCAATGGGCTTATTTCAGTCAACATGCCTTCCGGGTTCGTCCATAATGACCCTTTTGAAGGCTAGATAGTATTCCATTGTATGGCTAAGATCACATTATCTTTGTCTGTGATGGACAACAGGACCCTTTCTGCCCATCCAAATACCTCGAGAGCCTGCTTTCCTTTCTCCTAGGTGTATCCCCACAAGTGGAATTGCTGGATCCTTGGAAATTCTGCTTTTAACTTTTAGAAGAACTGCCTGAGTGTCCTTTTAACATTCCTACCAATAATGAATGAATAGTGTGTTTGAGTGAGAATGGCTCCCATAGGCTCATGTATATTGGAACGTTAGGTCTCCAGTTGGTGGAACTGTTGGGGAAGGATGAGGAGGTGTGGTCCTGTTGTGGGAGAGGTGTGTCACTGGGGGGTGGGATTTGGGGGTGTCAAATGCTGTCATCAGTTCCAGTCTCTCTCTTTCTGCTTCTCTCTTGAGGATAAGATGTAAGGTCTCAGTTACTGCTCCAGCGCCATGCTTATCTGCTTGCACCTTGCTCCCCACCATGATGATCCACCCTCCGAAACTATAAGCAGGCCCCCAACTAAATGCTTCTTTTTATGAGTTGCCTTGGTCATGGTGTCTCTTCACAGCCACAGAGCAGTAAAACAAGCGCAGGAGGGCTCGGGTTTTCCTGGTTTTCAGCCCCTCTCCACCTTTGGTTCTTTTTCTAACAATGTCTCCCCCTGCAGCCCTGGCTGACCTTGAGCTTATGTGCTTCCCGCCTTCACTTCCCAAGTGCTGGGATCTTAGGTGTGCACCACCATGCCTGTCCAGGTGGGCTTAAAAAAATTTCGTTTTTTAAAATACAGGTATTTTAAAGCTGCAAATAAGTCCAATGTACATTAATGTTGGAGGCTTACCTCCTTCAGCTCAACACTCCTACACACTGATGCACCTTGTTTATCGATGGTGCTACCAGTTACGTAGACTCTGATGTTTGGCATTCTGGATGTCTCCTTAGAGACAGTGTTAGCCCCATTTGTTCATTCGGCCTGTGTTTGCAGTTGTACTAGATGGTGAACAAAAGCACCAGGAATCTGCCTGTCACAGGAATCAGCTTCTGTGCTGGTGGGCTCCCAGAGAGGTGACATGATGGTTCAGTGTCCCTGTGGTGGCCGAACTGCACAGGAATTTGGGTCTCCTAACTTCCAGAACATTTTGGAGAACCATCTGTTTGACAAAGCGAGTCCCACCGTGTCAGCATTTGCACCGGGTGTGCCTTCCTAGAGAACCTCGGGGGGCCAGAGCACCTGTATCCCATCTCTGGGCTGTGGGGAGGTCCGGGTCCTCCAGGGCCACAGGGGGTATGGACAGGGGAAGGAGGCCTCCCTATGCTCAATCCTGCAGCTGACCTCGACCCTCACCTGTCTGCCACCCTGGGGCAGCCACACTTCCCCACACCCCAGAAGGCGTTGAGCAAGGCCAAAGGCTTGCCATTGAGGGGAGCTTGGTCCTAACAGAGCACACAGCGGTCTCAGTGTATCTTGGTACTCAAGGATCGTCTCCAGTCCTGGGCTGGAACTTTAGTACCCCGTAAAGGTGAGCCAGGAGGCCAGGTGAGCGAGCTTCCTGGAGCCCTTTTGTTTGCGACTTTTTTAGCCCCATGTAAACTGATCGGAGTGGCAGCTCCCCATCCTCCATGCTAGTCAGCTGTCCAAGTTCCTTCTGTTATATAACCAGGATTAATTTAAGCAGCTCTGTCCCTTCATTCAGAAATGACAGGGAAGAGGAGTGACTGTGGAGTGTTGGCGTCCCTCACGGGACAGTCTGGGCAAATCCCCTCATTCCTCTGGGCCTTAGCTTTCCTTCTCTTGAGTGGGATGGCAGAATGGAAAGGTACCTCAGGGGTGTTGAAGTCTGCAGGCAGTGTTTATGGGTGGATGCACTCCCACCTTGGGCAGATCTTAAGAACACTCTTCTTCTCCAAGCAAGGAGCGTCAAAGGAAGGAATTAGCACAAATGGCAGTTTCTAGGAATCTGTTTTTTTTTTTTTTGTGTGTGTGTGTGTGTGTGTTTTCCCCCAAAAAACAAAAACCAAACCAGGGGCATTAGGTAACTGCTGGCTGGATCCAAAGTAAAGGGCTTCATTCTTCCTAGCCTTTCTAGAAGGTGGTGCTGTGAGGAACCTCCCTCACACAGACAAGGAAACACACTGAGGAGATAAATCATTGCCTGAGGCTACACTCGATGGAGGAAGAAGCCTTAGCCTAAAATGCCTCTTTAGAGGCTGCACTGGTGGCCAGGGGCCATCGGGGAGTGGAGGTGGGCTAGCCTCCAGCTCCTTTGGGCAAAGACTATAGGAAATGAATGTTGTGGCCTGAAGTTGTTCAGTTTATTGTCATTCTACTTTGTAGTCTAATGAGATTCTGTTTAAATCTGTCATGAAGTCCTGTGTGCCAGGCCAGCTAGGAGAACCCTCCTTCAGGCTAGGTGAAGCTCCTTTTGATGGTGGATCTTGGGGAGAGTCCAGACATCTATATTCACAGAGGTGGCTTTCTCTCTCTCTCTCCCAGGTAGGGAACACACTACAGCCTCTTTACAAATAACTGCCACAGAGACAAACCCTTATTGAACACTCGGCCACTGTACTGGCTGACCAGTGTGCTTCTATTTCCTCATTCCTTCATCTTGGGAAGTACACAGGTCTCTGCAGGTGAGGCAGCTGAAGGTCAGAGAGGTTAAGTAGTTTGCCAGGCTACACAGTTGAATTAGGACTTCAGTGACTAGGTCATAGAGGACTGGGCTATCTTGGTGTCCTGGCCTCACATCAGCTTTAGCGCTGTCCCTGATGGATGAGTGCATTAGTAGGTAGATGAACTTGTGACTGTCCCTGCCAGGAATGTAGATATCCTAAGGAACCCTGTCTGTACCTCCTTTTGACTAGCAGACTATAGAGACAATGCAGCCCAAGGTACTGGGATTTCCCGCAGGAGTCTCCTGCTTAGAGAAAGGAAGGGACTGGAGGCTGGTACTAGCTGGACGGGGAGCTTGTCTCCAGGGAGATCTCAACAGTTCTGACAGTGTGTCAGACCACCTTGCAGGAGACCTGAGCTGGGGCAGTGATGGGCACTTGGCCTAGAACTGCTTAACTCTACATTGCTCTTCTTCTGTTTAAGTCTCAACCCCACAGCAGGACCCTGAAGATGGAATGGGGGCACCACTGGATCTCTGTGTTTCTCTTCCCAATGTGGCCACAATGAATAGATCCCCTTTTCTCTGCTTTTCACAATTACTTGTTTATTTAATTGGCTCATTGGAGACAGGTGGCTGAGCCTAGGTTGCTGGGGCTGGCCCTAACTCCCAACTCTTCTCCATGTCCCACTGTCCCCAGCCTTGTACCCAGTGCCCCAGAGCGATGCCACCCTCCTCAGGTGTGAGGTCTCTCCTGAGTCTGTCCATCCCATCCCATCCCATCCCATCCCATCCCATCCCATCCCATCCCATCTCATCCCATCCCATCTTCATGGCACTGAGATGTCTATTAGTAAGTATAGTGTCCCCAGACAGAATGCGCTTCCTTGAGAGCAGTGGCTGTCTCTGAGATGCCTTGTGTAGATGGTGGAAGTAGGCTTCCACCAGACTCCGAGACTGGGTTTTCCAGTGACTGGCAGAGAGTGAGGTCCCTGACCAGCTCTATGTTACTTTTCCTTCATAGCAGAACAAAGCGGGAGGCCCAGGGGTGGGGGGGGGCAGAACTTGGAAGTCAAATGAAAACTTTCAAGGTAGCTGCACCATGCCAGACAACCATTGCCGGCAGGGCCTCAGCTCGGTCTTGCTTATCTTCCTGGATTCTTGTTCTTTTTTGCACACAAGGGGAACCTGCCCAGGATGGGTTGATAGGCTTCTGTGGTGCTTGCACGGGGACTCCTGGGTTAAATTTGTTCTTTACTGTGGCATGCCAAGCTTACCTATGCTTTGTGAAAATAACATGCTGTTTCTCCAGTTTGTCTTGACATCTTGTCCTTACTTGTGAATGGAGTGTTTACAAGCCATTCAACTCCTCAAGACTGGCTGAGTCAGTGGGAGGCTTCAGAAGTTCACTTTATTAGCAGGGAGTCAAATTGTGTCTCTCGGAAGCGTTAGCCTTTGAATACTGGTACGTTTTGAATATCCTGTTTAAAAACCATGTTGAAATTGAACTGCTGCCCTTTGGCAAGATGAGCAAGTGTCATGGTCTCCGGACTGCCAGGACATTCTGCAGTCACCAGTGGGATCCAAAGTGGCATGATAAACAGTGTAAGAAAGCCCACTTGGGCACAGCCCTGAAGGACAATCCTTTTAGACGTACTTCTCATCAAGAATGGCAGGAAGATCACAGCGTCTGTGCCCAGTAATGGCTGATTGAACTTCATCGAGGAAAACCATGAAGTTTTGGTTGCTGGATTTGGTCCAAATGGTCACACTGTAGGTGATATTCCTAGAATCGTCTTTAAGGCTGTTAAAGTAGCCCGTCTGTCTCTTTTGGCCCTGTTCAAAGGCAAAAAGGAAAGACCAAGAACGTACATTTTGACAATGGAAACACAGTAATAACTTTATATTTTCTGAAAAAAAAAAAAACCAAATAAATTGAATTGCTATTATAGCACAGCTGGGAAACAGGTCCTTCAAGGGGGAGGCTTGAGACAAGTGCTCTGACCCACTGAATGGATTGATGTCCCAATATGGGAATAGGTTGGTTCCGTGGGAGTGGGGAAGGGTCTGATAAGTGTGTGTTTGGCTGGATTTACTGTGTTGCATGCGTCTGCCTTCCACAATGCAGGGGTCCTCCCCAAATATTGGGATATGTGCTTGGACTTCCAGGGCTGTATGTAGTAGCACTGTGACCCCCAAACACCACTGCTGTTCTGTTACAGCAGGAGAAGATGGACTGAGACAAATCCTGATTCAGCACCTTGTTTTCATCCCTCCAGATACTCTTCCTGCCCCTGACCTCAGTGGGTATGGCCCAAATTCTTTTTCAGGAGACCATATGGTGGTATGTTGATTCAGCACTCTCTCTAGTTCAGTTGGAGACCTTAGCCGTGAGGTCTTTGGGGAAGTGACTCAGAACTTGGCCTGCGAGGACACTGGTGCAGGCCATGCATAGACAGAGCCCACTAAGGGGTGCCTGGACTTGAACTTGGGAGAACTTGGGTGACTTTGACAGTCAGTGTTGCTCTCCTGTAGCTAGAGTTTCCTGCTGGGCCCACAGTCAGGACAAATCTCTGCCACCCGCCAGTCTCCAGCTCCCAAGTCCCGCCAGTCTCCGAGCCCACTTATAAAATAAACACACAGACGCTTACATTATTTAAACTGCTTGGCCATTAGCTCAGGCCTATCATTGTCTAGCTCTTACTCTTATATTTAGCCCATTTCTATTAATCTCTACTTTGCCACGTGGCTCGTGGGTTACCGGTACCTTACATCTTCCTTCTCCTGGCCGCGGCTCCAGCCAGTCTCCCCTCTACCTTCCTGTTCCCTCAATTCTCCTCTCTGTTAGTCCCGCCTATACTTCCTGTCTGGCTACCGGCCAATCAGCGCTTTATTGATACAGAGTGATATCCACAGCACTCTCCCCCACTCCCCAACATTGGGCACAAAGGAGATGGCTGCATGTGACTTAGCTTGACCATAGAGGCAATGCATGCTGGAGACAGGCAGGAATTTGGAGTGGTTTGGAACATTCCCGGAGCCACATCACCTGGCTCTCTGCCTTGGTTTCCTCATAAAATGAGGCTAGCCAGGCATTTCTTTTCTGTTTTTATTATAGTGTCTTCAGAAAATGGAGACGAGGGCTCAGAGTCTGCCGCACAGTCTCAGGAGCAGGACCTGAGGCTCTGCTCTGAGTGGGAAGGAGTGACCTGTGTCTCAGGTTTCTCTTCTGTCTCCCAGTGAGGTCACTGTTGCACCCATGAGATCCCAGCCCTGCTATCTGGTATCCTGGGAATTTGCCCCACCTGAAGGGTAGAGATCGTCTAATCCTTGGGGTGTGCCCAGAACACGTGGGATGTTCTGAGAGTGTCCTGAGTAGACTGGACTTGAGCCAGGCATGGATTCTTTTATCCCTCCCTGCTGGCTGCAGTTCCTTCTGGAGAAATCGCAGAGCCCAAGTCCAGCTCCTGGGGTCAGGAATGGGAACCATATCCCCGGAGCCATAGGCATGCTGTGAGCTGCTGCCCTAGGCAGAGGGGGAACCTGAGCGGTGTAATGTTACAGGGGTGGAAGCTTAGGATAGAGCAGCCGACCTGTCTGGGGACCCTGGAGGGAGGGTTTGTTGTATGTAGGTGCTACCTTCTGATACAGTGAGCCTATCTATTGAGCTCAATGACATTTCCTGTTGTCTGTCCCATCACCGTTGGAAGCGGCATATAGCCATGCAAGGGAAGTCACCTGATCCAATTCCAGATTCACTGGCTCAATTCTGGCCCCCCTCTCCATGGTCCGGTCCTAACCTGCCTTTCTTACAGCCATCTTCAGATGCCCGTGTAATGTTCCAGCCATTTCTCTGGGCCTTGGTTGGTGTTCCTCCTATCCCCGTACCTTCCTGAGGGACATTCCCTGCACATCATGCCCCAGTTACACGATCTTGTTTCCAGATAGCTCTGCATGTCCACATGGCCCTGTTTCCCCAGATACCCCCTACATGTCCGCGCGCCTCCTGTAGCTGGTTCATTGTTCCCATACCCTCCATGAGTGGGCTTGCCTTATATTTTTCTCAGAGTAACATAGTCCAGAAAATTAAATAGTATAGAAAGAGCTGTCGCGACAGTTCTGTTCTGACAGCTTGATGCCCTGTCCCTTTTCCTAATTGAAGCTTGAGTGGCCCCTTTCTGGCCACCTTGGAGGTGTGAGTCGGTACCCTGGTGCACCCCTGTGTGGCCATAGGAGGAGAAGCAGGCTTAGTTCTGTGCTTCCTTCGCACAGCCCAAGGAACTTTGTTATCCTCACCAAGGTGGAATTCTATTCAACACATGATGCAGTTTGTCCCCAGAAACAACAAGTGTCTTGGCTGGGGCCTGGTTTAGTCAGTAGCGTGTTTGCCTAGCACACACAAGGCCCTGGTTTGATGCCCAGCACAGCAAACAAAACCAGCAGCAGTAACGCCTACAGCGCACCCTATCGGACCCTGCAGGTCTCAGAATTGTTCCTGCAGGGAGAGTGGCAGGTGTGAGGGTCCTTCATGGTCATAGGTAGCTAGGAAGGCAGGACTGTGGAACAGCGAACATAACCCTTCTGAGAATAGGGGATCCCTGGGGGTTATGAGTGAAGAGAGCCGAGAACCTTTGTGGTTTGTGTATGAACACACTTTCTCTCGGCTGCCTCCTAACACTCGGGCCACCTGAAGAAATTCAGGGACTTTGGTGTGGTATCAGCCTCCACCGGACCTGCTCTCCTCACTATATCTAACTCCGCCCTAGCTGGTATTGCAGGTGGACCAGCCTTTCTGCTTGCTCCCAATTAGAAGTTCTCAGCAGGGGCATTTCAGCAAGCGCGAGAGGTCTCTGTTCCGAATCTATGTTCTGGAATGCCCCCTGTGTGTGCTGTGTAGTTACCTTATTCTCCACTTTTGAGAAGACCGTAGTGACCACCTGTGGGGTAGTCATTTTCCTTTGCTGCTCTCTCAACGTCAAAGGGCAGTTTTCCTCTTGATTAAATAGACACACATGCATGTCTTTATTTTTGTACATCTGAATAGGAAAGTATGTTCTGCGTATGTGTGGTTTCTAAGTTGGATGGTATAAAATCAATTCACAGGGGATGAATTAGAACAAAGTGTATTGACTCGTGTGAAAGTGTGTAATAAAATTCTCTACTTTGTATACTAATTTAAAAATTAACTTTGAAAAAAAAGCAAGGGCTGGAGAAGATGGCTCAGAGGGTTAAGAGCACTGGCTGTTCTTCCAGAGGTCCTGAGTTCAATTCCCAGCAACCACATGGTGGCTCACAACCATCTGTAATGAGATCTGGTGCCCTCTTCTGGCCTGCAGGGACACATGCAGGCAAAACACTGTATACATAATAAATAAATAAATCTTTTTTTTATAATTTATTTTATTTTATTTTACAATATAATTCAACTTTACATATCAGTCATAGATCACCCCGTTACCCCTCCTGCCACCCCGCCCTCCAATAAATAAATCTTAAAAAAAAAAAAAAGCAAAGCGCGAGTTGGAGTTCAGAGCTTATGGGTAGACTTGGGTGTGTGCAGAACATCATGAGTGTCACTGCTTCGTTCTTGGTTAGTGGGTGTAAGAATGGTGCTGGCTGGTGCTTTCTTATACAGGATTGCAAAGGACCAGGATGTGACCATTGTGAGTCTGTCTTCTGTAAGACAGCATGGAAAGGGTGTAGGCTCTAATTTAGCATGGCTGGTGAGTTAGGGATGCTGGTGAGTTAGGGGTACTGGTGAGTTAGGGGTGCTGGTGAGTTAGGGGTGCTGGTGAGTTAGGGGTGCTGGTGAGTTAGGGATGCTGGTGAGTTAGGGATGCTGGTGAGTTAGGGATGCTGATGAGTCAGGGATGCTGGTGAGTTAGGGATGCTGGTGAGTTAGGGGTACTGGTGAGTTAGGGGTGCTGATGAGTTAGGGATGCTGGTGAGTTAGGGGTACTGGTGAGTTAGGGGTGCTGGTGAGTTAGGGGTGCTGATGAGTTAGGCATGCTGGTGAGTTAGGGGTGCTGGTGGGTTAGAGTTACTGGTGGGGTAGAGGTACTGGTGTTTTAGTGGTGTTGATGTGTTGGCGGTGGTGGGTTAGGGTCTTCGGCGGATTAGGAATGCTGGTAGTTTATGGTATTGGTGGGTTAGTGTGTTGGTGTGTTCGGGGCATTGGTAATTTGAGGCATGTGTAACTTGAGTTGAATGCCTCACTTTATATGCTGTTCCTTGTGTTTGGGATTCCACATCTGTAGTTTGTTCCTCCAAGGATCCTGGAAGTAGGGACGTGGTTCTCCAAGGCCTAGGTGAGTTTGTAGCTTTACTCCAATAAGACATTGCTCCCCCAGGACACGTGGCCAGAGGAGCCTCTGCCTGCTGGCCTTGGGCTGTGATCTGTATCGGGGTGAGTCATGGGGAGGTCTCAACTTGGGAATGAGCTCCTAGGCCCCATCCTCTGTGTTGTGAGTGGCTGTTGGTGGAAGCTGGCCTTGCGTGTTTTCAGAGCAGCTCCCAGTGTGGAAGGAACACAGCACAGCACATGAACTGAGCACGTGCGTGTGTGCCTATGTGTGGTGTGTGTGTGTGTGTGTGTGTGTGTGTGTGTGAGCACTTGTGCGCGCTTTGGTCCCTAGAGAAGTTGTGTGTACGTATATTCACACCAGGGCCTGGGAGCCCGGTCCCTGGCTGTATCCCCATTGTTCTTGGCTTTTACCTTATCTTCTGATCCTAGAAGTACCACATGTACTCTGAACCCAGGAAGGTCCCGCCCTCCACCCTCTTTTGAGAAATGTGAGATGGGAGATTGAACATCGCCAGCCTCTCTCGGGCAGAGTCAGTGGTTTGGTGATGACACACTGGTGCCCAGGCTGGGCCAGCGTCCTGAAGATCTCAGGCCTCCCAGGTTTTTTTTTTTTTTTTTTTTCCTGTTCTTTGGAGCCGGACCCAGGTCCCATACTCCCCATGGATCAGGTGATGGGGAAGGTGCTTCTGGGGTCCTAGTTTTCTATCTACAGACAGGGCTGATCTCCCCGGGCTTGTTGCCTCTGGTTATATGATCCACGAGCTCACCTGGGACAGCACACACATTTTCCACTCTCCCGCCTTCCCTCTCCCCGCCTCCCCCGGGTAAGAGAACAGGCTACCTGCCTTGTCCTGGGGAGGGTTTGAGAAAGAGATGGCTCCTCTCCTAATCTCTCTGGAAGCTTAATAGAAGGAGCCTGGTCCATGCATGTGTCATTGCCTGACATCCCTCTTAGAACTCAAGTGCCTGGTTTCCAAGGGGCCCTGAACGTGCCACACTCCTGAGTGACACAGCTGGGCCAGAGCCCCAAAGCACGTTGCTCTTTGCTGCCCCCTTGAGAGTGAAAGGCGGTAGTGC
>CABHPH010123356.1:0-19567 GCA_902168325.1 Peromyscus nudipes
GCCAGGTAAATGTGTCCGGGTCCGTTGCCTGGTTATGAGACGCCTTGGACCAGAAATCCTTGGGGCATGTTGTGCACCCTTCACAGACAAGAAAGATAAAAGCAGAACTTTATGAAGAAAAAGTGTACAGTGGCCAAGGTACAGCTCTTTTGTCATTAAAATAGTAGTGCAAAGAAAAAGTGAAAAATCCACTGAAGAACTAGAAGGGGAAGGACTAGACACAAACCAGCAGGAGAAACCACTAGCTTGTCTTGCTATGGCACCCCGGCAAGCCTCCTTTCTTCAGTGAACACAGGCATTGTGGGTGATAAAGTGAACACGTACCTAAAAGCCAGAAAACCCACGCCTTTTCAAGAGCCTCTAGAACTTCCATTTAAAAACCATAAAGCTGATGGTCAAGAGAAACACCAACCTATCAAACAAAACAAAACACAAAAAGGAACTGGTTCAAATAATATGTCAAGCTCTTAGTGCAACAACATGAAAAATAAGGATAAAAGCAGTAATGAAAAGCCCCAAATTTCGAGTGTTATCTTTAAACATCTTTGTTTTCAGGAAGGATGTAAAGCTGAGCCTCTAAAGCTGAGCTGCTTGGTATGGAAGCGATTAGCCTTATGGAGCACTGGAAACTGGGTCTGTCTGGACCGAAGCTGCCATGAGGATAAACAGTGGTTTTCTAAGATAGAGCGTAAGGAAAGAGTGTGAAATGTTTTATCAGTATGTTTTTATTGGTTACACCTCGAACTGATTGTAAGTATACAAAATTAAATATACCATACTATTAAAATCAATTTCCTCTCTCTCTTGTTCCTAGACTTTAAAATGTAGATCCTATGTTTGATAGGAACAGATGTCATTACATTTCAATTGGACACTTCTGCTCTAGAATATCCGCGTCAGTAAGAATTTCTTTCCGGGCTTTGTTAAATAAAGTTCAAAGTGAGCTCAGAAATGATTTATTTGTTATGATTAGCATTTCTTTGTGTGTGGGGGAGGGTCAGCATGCACGTAAGGAGGTCAGAGGAAACCCCGAGGAGCTGGTTCTCTTCTCCACCATGGCTTTTGTTACCTTGCTGGCCCAACGTGAATTTTATTTGATACATTCTGTTAAGATTAGAACCAGAAAAACATCTGAAAAAGAAGAACAATGAATGTAAATATGCTTCTACTAGGTATTAAAAACAATGTTTGAAACCCATACAGCCGCCAGACATGGTAGCCCATACTCATGGCACCAGTCAGGAGGTAGAGGCAGGAGGGTCACCTGCTTAAGACTGACCTAGTCTATATAGCAAATTCTGGATTCTAGGCTAGTCAAGGATACCCAGTGAGACACTGAATCTGTCTGCCGTCACTCTGCTAAAACATACACACAAAAAAACCAAAACAATGTGAAGTGTTTTGTAAGCTTACAGATATTTAACTATGCTATAATTCTAGGGCAGAATTAAATGAAGAGATTAATGTGAGAGAATGGGGAATCCAAAAGTGAATTCAAGGACATCTGGGAGTTGAATATTTAATTAAGATGACATGATGAAGCCTTTTTTCCCCCCAGCAAGAATGGGTTATTCAAACTGTGGTGCTGGGGAAGTGGCTAGTTATTTAAAGAGACTACATTCAAACAAACAACAAAAGGCTTCTTGTTAGGTGAATATGGAAGGCTGAGCAGATGTCAGGCAGGTGGACAGATGGGAAGATTATTTCAAAAAATAATCCTGGCCCCTTAGATGTCCTTTTGTCCACTAGGCTTTGTCAAAGCTCATATTTCCAGTTTTCTTCTGAAGCAGAAAGAGCTGCACATAACAAATGTTAGGCCAAAGAGTCGGCAGCACTTGGAGTCCTTCTTTAAGAAGATACAGATCACCTACAAAGACAAGAAATAAAGTGGCTAGAAAAGTGACCACTGACCAATGCATGTTCAGGATATTCAATGACTGCCAGGCAGAATCAGTGGGGAAGGTACCATGGAAGAGACCCCACTCATCATGGCAAGAAGGGATAGCTGCTTCAGAATGTCAACCCAGGACACTTGTGATCCAAGCTGGGAAAGCCACGGTACTTTTAAAAAGTGTGTGTATGTGCATGTCCATTTTGCTGTTTTGACATGTGTGGAGGCAGAAGTCAGTGTCAGGACGTCTTTCCATGATCTCCTCTCCACCTTCCTTTCTGAGGCAGGGTCTCTCATTGAACCCAAAGCTTACCATTTTGGCTCGACTGCATAGTCAGCTAGCCCCAAGGGTCCACCAGTCTTTGTTCCCCAGGGCTCCACCAGGCTTTTCCACAAGTTCTGGAGATCCGAATGCTGGTCCTCACACTTGTAGAGTAAGCAGTTTACCCACGAGTCCTCTTCCGGCACTCTAGTGCCTTTGAGTCCTCCAGGAGATCAAAGTAAACAGAGATTTGTATTTGCTTAGCACGTGGGAATAAAAGAATAGTGAAGCATGGCTTCTTCTCTTATCACGTCACAGGGTGACATGGCGCAGTGACAGTGTCCTTGGCTTTGTGGCTGCTGCATGTTTGTCATGCCCTGCACCTTGCCGCTCAGGGGCTGACTGGGTGACCAGCACATCTGAAAAATCAAGCAGAGGTAGACTTTAAGTAAATCTATACTCATTTGGTCCAGTGCTTGTCAAATTGTAAGCTTATTAAAACACAGGTCAGCGTGCCCCATGCCCAGGGTTTCTAATTCAGTCAGCTGGAATGGGGCCCAAACACATTGCCAGCAGGCTCCCAGGGCTATTGGTGCTCTTGGCTAGGGATTCCACTTTGAGAATTGCTAGATTCTTCAAGCATCTTAAAGGCCAGTGGAATGGAAGACTGGACTTGGTGTGGGTTCCAGGGTTCTTAGGATTCTCCTTGAATTTGCCAACCACTAAGCCAATTTTTAGAATGCACCTTATGACTTTCAGTGTAGGCAAGCTTGACAGGGGATGTCAGTCATTTTTATATCTTTTTCCTCTGATTTATCAGTGAGGGAGTATTAAGGAGCCAGGAGGCGGTAATCTCTCTCCCTCCTTCCCCACTCTTTCCTTGTGGGACTTAGATACAAGTTCCCTGAAAGTGCCAGCCTTCCATCTTCTATGCAGCCAGCCATTCCTAATCTGAAGTGTTCAAACCTGTCTTAAAACTTCATGAATAGTATAGCTGGAAGATTAATGGCCAAGGCTAAGGAGTAGTTTTGCTTGGGTGTAGAGAAAGCAGAGATAAGGAGGATTTGAGGATTTACCTGTTTGGTATAAAATGAATAAAATCAGCTGAAGTGCATATACAAAAAGATTGGGCCAAGAATTGTATCAAATTACATGGAAGACTCTGATGTATCTGTCAGTAAGCAACATGGAAGGAAAGTTTAATAAATCATTCTGGAGTAGTGAGAATTGGATTTGAAAGAGAAATTTGAAAGACTCATAACTTACCAAACTCACAAAATTTGAAGTTAAACATTTAAAGGTAGCAGAGACTGGAGAGATGGCTCAATGGGTAAGAATGCTTGCTATGCAAGCATGAAGAGCTGAGTTTGGATTTCAGCAGCCAGGCAAAAAGATGGGCATAGCCATGCATACCTGTAACCCCATTGCTGTGCTCAGTGGAGACAGAAGACTCTGGGTTTTGCAGTCTGCAGAATAGCTCCAGGATTAGTGAGAGACCCTGTGTAAAAGGAATAAGGTGGAGGGTGATAAAGCAGAACACCTGTTGTCCTCCTCTGAGCTCTGCACACACCTTCACATACCACACACACACACACACACACACACACACACACACGCACACGCACGCACGCACGCATGCATGCAAGCACGCATGCACACATGCACAATTTAAATATAGAGCATTAAGGAGAAAGGACAATGCACTTCAAATGTTATTATTTGGTATACTTCTTTAGAGGTGTGTGCTAGATGAAGGAAATGGCATTGTGGAATGACTACTATGTGCAGTATACTTAATTGTAGCATGAATCTTAAAGGTCTTATTAATAAAAACAAACCTGGAAACCTGGAGCCAGGTATTGGGGTGAATGCTGAAAGATCAGAGAAATGGAACCAGCCATAGCCAACCTCACCTCTCCAATTCCTCAGCTGGTCTTGTTTCCTCAAACTGAAAGCCTCTGTATCCTCATCCGAATGGATCTCAGCTGAACTGCTGCTCAAAAACCTAGGAGCTTAACAGACTCTAGATCCTGGTTTTCATGCCTTATATATCTTTCTGCTTCCTGCCATCACTTCCTGGGATTAAACACGTGTGTCACCATGCCTGGCTCTTTCAAAGTGTGGCTTTGAACTCACAGAGATCCGGATGGATCTCTGCCTCCAGAATGCTAGGATTAAAGGTGTGTGTGCCACCATTTTCTGGCTTCTATGTCTACATAGTGGCTGTTCTGTTCTCTGACCCCAGATAAGTTTATTAAGGTATACAATACATTGGGGGACACAATATCACCACACTTTTTTTCTCATTCAGTCCTTATAGCAACCCATGACACAGCCGTTGATTTCAAACTTTCAGATAGGGAAACTAGAAAAACAAAACAAAACAGTTACTTTCTCAATATTGTCAGACTCCATGTCCCATGTTCCCTATGGTTCCAACAGAACAAGTGCAATGGAGAATGCTCATTTGAGAGAATGGAGCTGGTCATGGCGGCACTTGGCTGTAATTCAAGCATGTGAGAGGCTAGGCCAGGAGGATCATTCCCACAGTTTCTGGGAAGCTGTTGTGGGAGGTTTATGAGTTTCAGGTCAGTCTGGGCTATATAGCAAGACCATGTATCAATAATAAAAATAAAAGAGATGGAAACCGGTTCTATACAGGCTTGGGATGGGATAGCAGCAAAGGAATAATTGAGAGCAGAATCTGGGGATGAGACAGCATCCCAGAGCTATAGAATGAATGAGCTTGTCCACGAAGAGAAGAGCAATAAATACATCCCAGACTCCTGCTTGGAGCAGGGGAAGAGTGGCAGTCACTTGATCCCAGGGAGGGCTGGATGGTTCATAGAGAGACTAGAAAACGTAAGAATTACCATTTGTCATCTATAATAACTTACTCCTTAAGGATCAGATCCCATCTACCCATAAATAACCCTGCCCCACTTTATGAAGAACCTAGAGAAGGAAGGTGGTCTCCCTGAAGAGCAAATATATTGAATCAAGGAACTTGTTTTTTGAGGTGCATGACTAGGTGGATGATTTGAGCCATAACCTAGCCATTCAGAACTTTAGTTTTTCTCATTTGTGCATCAAGATAACGTGTCTGTCCCATAGAATTCATGTGGGATTTAGTGAGACAAGTCAGAGAAAACATTAAGCATAGTAAGTGGTATAGAGCAGGATTTAGTTAATATTTGTCACATAAATGAGTATATAGGTATCTTGTATATGTACATGTACACATATATTTGCTCAATACACATATTTACTCATCTATGAAGAAATCTTGAAGTCCAGAGAAAGGAGGCATGTTAACTAAGTCTGCTTGGAAGATGAGAGTTACACATTTTTCGTCAGTTGTAGTTGAAACATTCCAGTTTGGGAATCTGGGTCAAGCTATATCACTGTGCATTAATTAATTATAAGCTGTGATTCCAGAAACCTGTGGGAAGATGAGAAAATAGTTTAGTGCCTCCAGTTTCTCTCAGCAACAAATGTGCCTCTGATGACTTCCAAATGCATGAATCTTCACAGATCACATGGAGGATACATGCAGCCTACCTATAAGGACGGCCATTGTGATGGTTAATCTTACTTGTGAACTTGATGAGATCTAGAATCATATGGATGCTGGGCCTCTGGGCATACCTGTGGGGGATTATCTGTATTGGGTTAATTGAGATAGAAAGATCTGTACCCTGAGAGCAACAGCATTCTCAGGCCTAGGATCCTATATCATGTTAAAAAGGAGAGAGTGAACCGAGCACAAACATTCATTCACTTGTTCTTTGCTTCTTGATTGAGTATGCAATGGAACCAGTTGCTTGAGCTACTGCTGATGTGACTTCCCCACCAGAATTAACTGTGAGCCAAAATAACCTTTTTCTCCCTTAGCTTGCCCATGTCAGAGTGTTTTATCAGAACAACAGGAAAAACTTGACACTGACTATATTCTAGTAACCCTTCTACTCTTCCTGCCTTGCTGGAGAAGGTAAAGAAAATCTACTCAACGATTTGGATCCATATCCAAACAGCTTTGATAGAGTTGAAGGATGGGCTGTGCAGATGGTTGTACTCATTCATAACCCAATAAATTTCTCTTAGCCAGCTTCACATTCAAGGCACTCATCACCTAAAGGAATAAACTGACTTACAAGTAGAAAACCATGAGTGTAGGGCCTGCTAGAGAGAAAGGGAGTGGAGAATGTGAGGGAGTAAGGGAAGGAGTGATTGACAGACCAGTGCTGAAGTGAACTAAGCCTGTAAGGAGGAGAAGAAATAGCCTTGGAAATTGTAGGGAAGGGTAGCAGTGGGGAACAGAGCTGGGCATCCCAGGCTTCCCATTCAGCATATGCCTTTTGTCTGTAAATGGTAGACAGAAAGGGCCATGGGCAGTTTTGGAGGAAGAAGGTCATGCATTTCTTTGTCCTGATTTGGTCAAGACTGTTTGTTTTTATCACTGCCTCCGCCCCACCTGTTCCTCACAAATCAGGATGAATGGTCATTCTATTTGGACTTAATGCTGAAAAGACAGTATGAGTTATTATGTAAATAACAAGTCATTTAATTTCTTTTGACTAGCACAATTTACATCGCATTATTATGTTTTTGTAATTAATGATATTAATTATTATATAATTACAAACATTTAACATATACCATTGTTACTAGTGGTCAGTTTCTGGATAAGGTGTTTCCAGGGTGTTGGCCTCTTTATTCAAATAACTGAAATAAAGATCTTGAAATGGTAAGGGAACTTTATTAAAAAACAAAGTAATAGTACAGATTTGATATAATACCAAGAGTGACAGCGGCCACCTTACTGAAAGGGCCCTCAAGGGTCTTAGGTTATTTCCTTGAGCTTGTTTCATTGTGTCTAAGGATAGGAAGGTTTTCCTGATACAACAGACTTGAGTTATGCAAGCTTTTCTTTATTGTGCATGTTACTTCCCATGATGTATATGATTTTAATGTCCAATTATATATAAGAGGTTGTTTTCCCCTAAAAGTTCACTCAAAGGACATGGTTTGCCTTATTGTGCACAAACCCTAAATTGGTCCAGGATGAGTTGGCCCCCTTACTTCTGTACACATATATATTTGTGTCTTAGTTTGCTCTCTGTTGCTGTAATAAAACACTGTTGAAAAACAACTTGAGGAGGAAAGGGTCAACTCACACTTCCAGGCCACAACCTATCACTGAGGGAAGCTAAGGCAGGAGCCTGGAGATAGGAATGGAAGCAGAGACCACAGGAGAGTGTTACTTATTGGCTTCCCTCCTATGGTTTACTCAGACTAATTTATTATACAGCTTAGGACCACCTGCCCAGGGGTACACTGATCAGTGTGCTGGGTCTTTCAATTAATCAAGAAAATGCCCTTACAGACTTACCTACAGGTCAGTGTGATGGAGATAATTCCTTAATTGAAGTACTTTCTTCATACAAACCTATAGTTTGTGTTGAGTTAACAAAATCTGATCAACACAACATGGGTATATATTTGAATAGAAACTGTCTATGAAAGGAGAGGCATTGATGGTGGACAGGAGAACAACTCAGTCCATTCTTTAGAATGAGGCATATACACTGCTTGATGCAGGTAGAGGTCCTAGGTTGCCAGTTGCATTGCTAGGAGGGTGATGTGTATGCAAAGTTTGCATGTAAGGGACCTAGGTTGCCAATCACACTGTTAGGGGAAAGATAGATGTATAGCCCAAGCTAAGCAGAGTTTGAGGTTACTAAGCTATTCCCCATGCTTGCCTGCTCCGTTGCATTTTTCAAACCCTGTATGTTTTTTTTTTTTTAAATTTTAACTGTACTGAATATTTCATCCTTCAAAAGGACCAGCTGCAGATGGAGATGTGGAAAATGCAAAGGTGAGGGACAGCATGGTATACTTGGGGCTGCAAAGAAAGAATTTCCAGGGCCCAGAAACCATATTCTTATGCATGAAGGCTGGTAGAGGTGAAGGTGAAGGGCTGAACAGTGGTCAAGAGTGTACTATCTGGGCCAAGGATTCTATCTCATGATCTCAAGGAATCAAAGCGGTTACACAAATGAGTATCACAGCTGGATCAGGTAGCCCACACATATATGACTTTGGAAAGTGGAACAGTGTGGATATAGAGGGTAAGAGCAGAATGGGAGGAATATTTTGGTTACTACTGTAAGTATGCAGGTAAAGTTCTACCAAGATGTGGAAAAGGTAATCATTTAGTAAGAGAAATAGGCAGGACTTGGTGCTTGGCTGATGAAAATAGATTTATGGTTGGGAGCGGTGATTCTCTGTGGGTATGGGCATGTGGCAGCATCAATCACCAAGACAGGGAAAATGATTGTCTAAAAAAGAAAGAAACATAGATGGGCAGAAATACTGAGGTGTCATTCACCTTCCAAGTCCAAGGCCAGGGACTGAGATAGTGTAGTTAATCACAGCAGATGTAAATGCAAACGTTGGCAGCTCTAGTCTAGGGGTAACAAGAGGGCTGATTCTTCTCCTAGAGGAAGGGTGGATGGTTGAACCTGCTGGACCAGTTTGGCATGCTGTCAGTGTGCTCACACAGAGTCTGCCCCTTGGGAATCATCTGGAAAGTCTGTCCTTTGTTTTGTGACCCAGTTCTAGACAAAATGACACTAATAATACCCATTCACTTCTCAGGATTGTGAAGTCAGGAGCTAATGTATGCACTGGGCTCATTATGCAAATATCCCCCGGCAAAGGCATGGCAGGATCCCTCATACATTCCTTTCCCCCTTTGCCTTCCCCGGGTTCTGAAATTGTCTATAAGGCATAGCCGCTGTAGTCTGTAGTTATCCAAAAGCTTGAATGTGATACTTCTTTAAAGCAGTATTCTTAGTGGTCAAATAGGGTATAGGGACACTCAGCTCAGGTAATTTTCTATATGGAGATAAGAAAAGGCAGCACTAGAAGCACACAGCACTGGGGCATGGGAGACAGACACCCTGTGACTTAGGGTGAGTGTCTGTGTCTGAATTTCTGCACAATGAGAGTATGAAGTTACCCAAGTCAGCAAGACCCAGCTCAGAAGGCTGAGTCTATGAGTCTATTCAATAAGATGTCATAGCTTGCTAGTGTGTGAGTCAGCAGTACTCAAATATATTCTGAAGCAAGGAGTTAAAATTTTAATTTTTACCATCTTGTTTATTCAGTCAGTAAGCAGGTGCTAAAAGGCCAGACTGTGTGGTAGCTGTGAGCAGAGCAGTGGCATGGGGACACACATTGGCAGGCCCCCTTCAGGGTCCAGAAGGAGATGTTGGATCAAGATACTAGCTCCAAATGTAAGGGGTTCATGGAGAGAAAGTGAGGCTAGCCATACCACGCCCCATACTTACCTGTGCCCACCTACCTTTGTTTTATAGGAAAACCTGCCACTGGGTCCTGAACATATGAAACACCCCCACAAAGAGCAGCAGCCTGCTCCAGGAAGAAAGGGCCCCTGTCCCCCAGCTCTCCAGACAGCAGAGCTTTCTCAGTGTCACTGTGCATTGACTCCTCAACTTGTGACTAAACTATTTTTAACTGACTGTCGCCATGGCAGCGCAAGAAGCAAAGGGAAAGATGTGGCCTCTCTGTCAGCATTCAAGATGCTGGCTGCCCTCTCTTCCCTTAATCCCCTGCACACTGGGGCCAAGACAATCTACCTTTTACTAACATAGGTACAGCTAAGGCTTCTCTGTATGCATCCTTGTCTCTGCACTATAAGGGGTTTTAATAAAAAAAAAAAACCTCCCCTTAGGAGTCTGTCATAGGATTCAATTAGATTATTTAGATAAATGAATGTATCTCTCAATGTTAGTTTCTGTTACAGCCTTAAATTATACCACAGACACTCCCAACACACACACACACACACACACACACACACACACACACACACAACTGTCCTTCCCATTTCTTGCTTTTAAGCCTCCCATGAGTGTTATACAAGTGCATATAAAGTCTAGAAACATAAAAAATGTCATTTACCTTTCTACACGTTGCTGATTGCCTTTGTTGGCATTACTCACACCTGCCTGGGTTTCCAGACGATTTGGATCAGTTCTTCAAGAATTTTGTATATTTTCCCATCATATTCACCCCCTCCTCATTCCTTTCAGATCCACTCCCCCTTTCATCTTGAGGTCCATTTTTTCTTTCCAGCCATCAAGTCCAATTTGTGCTGCCCATATATTCTTGGACGTGTAGTCATTTACCGGACTGTGGTCAATTTGCAAACACCATACTCTTAAAGAAAATCGACTCACCCTGTCCCAGTAGCTCTGTCACACCTTCTGCTGTGAGAGGTGGTGTTGATACAGAAACATGGGCTCCCTAATTTCTTGTTGCACATCAGTTCTACCACTGCATCCTTGCCTTGCACTGGCATTTTGGGGAGCAGGGAATGTGTGATTTCTCATCTTCATACTCTGGGACTCAGCCTACAGAGGACAGATAGACACTTGGTCAATGTTATCTTGAAGAAACAACAACAAGGCCAATGGAGAGAGAACAGTGACTGGGTTATCTCTAATGGTGGGAACAAGTGAGGCTCCATCAAGGACTTGGGTCTGGGCCTGGAGGATGGATGTAGAAGGAGGCAATGTCTCTGAAACAATCCTTTCATAACACCTCCACTTCACTTCATGGAGGAGGATTTGGGGACTCAAGGGATAAGTGAGGGGCCCAGACCATCTGATCAGCAAATGGATGAGATAAATTTGTGCACTCTGTGAGACTTGGCTCTCTTTCCTTTCTGGTTGGCCCCCTGGGAACAGGAAAAGACTCAGAGGTCAGGATGGAGATATTTCCAAGAGTGACACAGGTCAACTATTGGGGAAGTGTCACAGCCTTCATGTTAGGAACCCTTTCTGGCTAGGTTTTTCCAGGGCTAGGATGCAGGTCTATAAGTAGGGACATGTACATGAATTGGGATGTGAGAGATAAACAAAACATCTGTGAGCTTCAAGAAGCACCTACTCTGGACAGAACTCCATGGAAACCTCCCAGCACTCAGATTGGAGCAAAGGGCACAGGGAGGGATGTCCCAGCATCTTATAGAATCTAGTAGCTGTAAGCAGGTCATTGTGAACTCTCTAGCTAAACTAACACCATGGCCACTGAGGCCATAGGTGGTTGTGGGAGAAACAGCTGAATGTGGCCGCTTTCTGAGGACAGCAGGCTGTCAGCCACCAGGGTGGTATCATAACTGCCTTCATAAATATGATGTCTTCTCAAGGAAGAGTTTTCATGACAGGGAGGGAATAGCTCCACAAAGCAGGAGCCAGGGATGGCCAATGGAGAGCCACTTTAGGATGTCATGGAAAATTGTTTCACCTAGGGTGTGTACCAGCAGGACTTGCACCTTTGATTTAGTCTGAGCTCTGCAAAGGGCAGTGAACCCACACCTCTAAATCCAGTACGGAAGCATGTCTACAGGGCATGCAGCTTCATGATTTCTCCTCAGGGAGGCGATAGGAAATAACAAGGAAATCATCTAATCTGAGAGGCTAAGGTGCTGGGTCATGGCCAGCACAACTTTGATAGAGTTACAAGACAGAACTCTCTAGAGAAAATGCATGTTGTGGGTGCTAAGCTGTAAGTCCAACTTTCAGGAGAGTCAAGGGGACCCACTGTGGGTTCTGTCTGAGTGGGACAAAGAGAACACACTCTGGGTTCTGAGTGGGAAGATGCTGAGTTGTCCATTCTTGCCTCATCCCTGTTCCTGCTCCCCTCAAGCTTCCTTCAGAGGCAGGGCTTGAGTAATGAGGCTCTGCTCTACATCCATATCCTGGTCTCCTCCCAGGCTTGTTTTGGAGAATACTGTTTTATCCCTTCAGAACATGGTAATTTGTCCTTTGTAGGAAGTTTGGAAACATGGAAAAGCACAAAGAATTTGAAAGCCTGCTGCAATCCTATTAACCAGAGATGATTACTCTGCTATAGCCTCTCCTTTGTGAGTATGTGGTACATGTGTCCATCTGTGCCTGCACATATAGAAATGTGTATTTACTGCATGAGTATGTATTTTTAGAAAACATAGCATCATATTGTTGCTTGAGAACTCAGACTCTATCATCAGACTCCCCAAATTCCAAGTCTGTGGCCTTCACATCAGTCTTTCCATGCCTCAGTTTCATGGTCTTTAGAAAGCAGAATAGGTTTGTGAGACATGGTATCTACCTGTTGCCAGAATCTGCAGTTCTCTGTGCGTGGTTTTTGCTTCTTGCTGCCTGCTTCTACATTTTTTCCCTTCTATTATTCACTGTCATTGATGCTCCTTTTACTTCCAGCTTGATTTCTTTCCACCAGCCAAAAAAAAAAATCAATTAAAATGATCATTAAAACATGCTCAAGGACTGGGCTTATGCTTGCCTACCATACACAAAGCCCTGGGTTCAGTCCCCAGCACTGCATGAATCAAGTGTAGTAGCACATGTCTGTAGTCCTTGCACTCAGAGGTGGAGGCAGGAGAATCAGAAGTTCAGGGTCATCCTTAGCTATGCAGGGAGTTTGAGGCCAACCTGAAATAAAGGCCTTGTCTCAAGAAACGAACAGATTAAAGACAAACAAACAAACGAACAAAAAATACTAAATAATGTTAAAATCTTTTTTATTTTAAGAAAATAAGGAAAGCACCTTTCTGAGTGATGAGCTTTCTTTCCTAAGGCTGTCTACTCCCACCACAGGTACTTCTTTCATCCTCCCTCCTCCACCTCAGCCTGGTTTTTGACCGACAAAACCCCACTGGGTTTTGATTATTAATGGCATCTCTATGCCAAGGTCAGCAAGTGTCATTGGGCAATTTGTTGTGAAATATTAGTTGAAGGTATGTTACATTTGTTTATGCTGCGGAACATTTGTTTAGTTACGCAAAAATGTGTTGCATTCTTTTATGTTGCATTTGTTTAACTCTGTGAAGCTGTGTTACTTTGCCTACCAACAACATCTGATTGGTTTAATAAAGAGCTGAGCAGCCAATAGCAAGGCAGGACAAAGGATAGGCAGGGCAGGCAGGCCGAGAGAATAAATATAAGGTGAAAAAGAGAAGAGGGAGGGGTGAGAAAAGGAGAAGAGGATGCCAGGGGCCAGCCACACAGCCACACAGCCAGACATAGAATAAGAAGGGAAAAAAAACATACAGAGATAAAGGTAAAAGCCCAGAGTCTAAAGGTAGACAGGATAATTTAAGTTAAGAAAAGCTGGCTAGAAATAAACCAAGCTAAGGTGGGGCATTCACAAGAAAGAATAAGTCTCTGAGTATTTATTTGGGAGCTGGGTGGCAGGCCCCCCAAAGAATAAGGAGGGAAAAAACAAACAAACAAACAAACAAACAAACCCAACAACAGTGATTACTCTCATTGACTGCTTGCATGTGTCATTAATGCCATTGAAAGTTTAGAATGAGAAGTCTGAGGTTGCGTCTGTAGGGATATCTGGTTTTGCCGGTGGCACTAAAGTCGCAGAGGCTACCTTGTTTTCTATTGTCCTGCATGAGATCAACCCTGAGTCTTGACAGATAACAAACATTTCTAACTACCAAATTATTGGAAACATGCTTCATTGGAAAGGGTTGTGGTCCAGGAAGCGGTTTGTGGTTATCAATACATTTCACAAACAAAAAGATTCTTTGAGGGCTGGAGAGATGGCTCAGTAGTTAAGAGCACTGACTGCTCTTCCAGAGGTCCTGAGTTCAATTCCCAGCAACCACACAGTGGCCCACAACCACCTGTAATGAGATCTGGTGTCTTCTTCTGGCTTGCGAAGACACCATCAGGCAGAACACTGTGTACATAATAAATAAATAAATCTTAAAAGAAAAAAATTCTTTGAGATCCTTAATATTTTTTAAAGTGTAGAAGAATGCTAAGAATGGAAAATGTAATGCTGCTTTAAATTGATCTAGAAATGAATGAAACAAGCAAACAAACAAAAAGGGATGGTAGAAATGGAGGTAGACATGGATGATGGGGATGAAGGCATGTCTTGTCTTCTCAGGTACCTGGGCATATTTTCTGATACTTTACTGACATATCACAAGTGTCATAAGTGTTAGTTGCAGAACATAGGGTCACCCTGAATAAACCACCCAGCTTCCCTGGCTGCTGGCCACTTTGATCACCCATTTGCAAAGCTATTCAGGAAATAGTAAAGCAACAGACTCAACTAGCTTTACTATAGACATCATCACTGCACATTATCACTATGGCAGCAATTACTTGCATTGCTTTTAGGAATTTGGACATATCCTTGTCTGGTTCAGTCACCAGCCCTTATTCTGAGTCTGTATAAATGTCTTCTGGACCACCTTTTTCACAGAAGAGGGCCCTCAGCTCTATCCATCATGCCAACACCATCATTTTCTGAACATGCATCCTAAAGGAGTCATGAGGTCGAGTTACACATGTGCTGACCACCAATCATTTCACTTTCCTGCTGTGGATATCGCTCTGTATAAATGAAATGCTGATTGGCCAGTAGTCAGGCAGGAAGTATAGGCAGGACAAGGAGAGAGGAGAATGCTGGGAAGTGGAAGGCTGAAGCAGAGAGATGCTGCCAGCCGCCGCCATGAGAAGATGTTAAGATACCGGTAAGCCACGAGCCACGTGGCAACTTCTAGATTAATAGAAATGGATTGATTTAAGACATAAGAACAGTTAGCAAGAAGCCTGCCACAGCCATACAGTTTATAAGTAATTTAAGTCTCTGTGTGTTTACTCGGTTGGGTCTGAGCAGTTGCGGGACTGGTGGGTGAGAGAGATTTGTCCTGACCGTGGACCAGGCAGGACCAGGAAAACTCTAGCTACACTTTCCCCATACGTCAGACTACCCTGTTTATCCCATAAATTATTTATCCCATAAATATTCCTAAGTGTTGTCTAAGGGAGGTAGATTTGAGATTCGGGACTTCTGCCTCTTTGCAAGTAAATAAGCTCCCTATCGCCAAGCTTGAGCTCCATGAGTAGGATTTAAAAAAAGGACTTGTTTGGATAACACAGTGCAGAATCTAAAATCTATGATGTATTTTAAATATCCATTATATTAAAATCCTTTGTCTTCTTTGTACTTTGAGTGGATCTTTACCCATGTGTTATTTTCTGTTTCATTATTACCAATCATTTGGACAGTCCTGGCTGACTAAGTTGTACCAATCTTAAAAATACTGATGTCTTTCCTGGTACAGGATTCAAACACACATTTGTTTACCTATACTTCATCAGAACATCTTTACATTCTGGTAAGTTGGGGATATACATATCTTCAAATTCTAATTTTCATTTGAAAGATCAGATTTTTACAACTGGCTTTACCTGAAATGGCACTTGACTTCGTTGGTTTTTGAGAAAGTGTCTCTCAAGTACTCAGGTCTGACTTGACAATCATTTATCTGCTAGTTCTTCAAGTAAACATTTTGTCGCATGGAAGAAGTGCCCAGCTCAGCTTGAAGCTGCAAGAACACCAGGAGTTCTCTCCTCACAGACAGTGAGCCTCCTTTGGCACGCAGTGTGATTGCTTCCGTTACTCCACATGAAATATTGAAAGGCTGTATTCCAGAAAGGTCAAGTTTGCACAGAATTTATGATCATTATTGCTTTGTGCAGTGCATCCAAATTGGCCATTTGGATGTTTTGTCTTCATCTTGAGCAAGTGGCTCTCAAGAACTCACGGCTACCAGGATATCTGCACCACGCTACTCCATTGTTTTTGTGTCAAAGTGGCCCAAAAGGAAAAAACACCTCCGTTTGTTATAAAAATAGTTTTAACTCTGAAAATCACTGGGAAAAAAAAAGATCTCAAAGATTTCCTACAGTCTATGAAATGTACTTTGAAAATTCAGTTTTTAAAGCAAGTCACCCAGGTATACCTAATATTCATCTCCAATGAAAGCTTAAAATAACCTAGACACTAACAATCACATCTAATGCAACTTACAAACATGTTTCTAATGTCATTTATTAAGAGTTGGGTTGTATCCACATTTTCCATGATGCCTCAGAAAATGTTTTGTTTTGTTTTTTCATTTTGGTCAGTTGCTTTGTTTGAATCAGGATCCCAACAGCCACACATGGCATTCATTTTTTTTTGTGTGCACCTAAAAATTGATTTCACAGTCCTCTATCTTATTCATTTTCATGCTGTTTGTTGAAGAAAGTGGGTCATTTGTGTTGTAAAAATTCAAGTGTTCTGGATTTGACTGATAGCATCCTCCTGGTGTCATTGAAGACATTGCTCCCTTCTGCTCGGCCTGTACACAGGCAGTGGGATCTAGAGCAGAGTTTCTCAAGGTCACACTGCTGATACCTTGGGCAAACTGATTCTTTCTTGGTGAGGAACTCTACTGTGCATGGTGGTTTCAAAGCATCTCTGTCCTCTTCACAATGAAGTGAAGTGCGTTCTTCTCTACAAGCTGTGACAGCTGATGGCTTAACACATTACTAAATGTTCTCTGCTGGGGACTGATGAAGACTTTACCCTCAGTTTGTTGAGAATTACTGTTCTGGGATTCTAAAAACTTGGCTAGACTAAAAGTTTGTAGACAAATTTCTAAACGGTCTTATTACATAAGAAACACAGAGCCAAATACAGTGGTGCAAGCTGTAGAGATCAGAGCAATAGCCACAAACTAACCTTAGCTCACCACCTCGCTGTAGCTTCCCAAGAGAGATTCTTCCTGTCTAACCTGAGCCTTTATTGCCTTCCTGTTCTGCCTTCTCAAAGGCTCTAAGCCCAGCCACATCACTTCCTCATCACTGCCTGTCTATACAGACCTCCAGGTCTCTATGGTTGGTACTGGGATTAAAGGCATGTGCCACTACGCTTGGCTGTGTCCTTGAACACACAGAGACTCTGCCTGCCATGTGATCAGATTAAGGGCATGTGCTACCACCACCTGACTTCTGTTTATGGCTGACTATGACCTCTGATCTCTAGGCAAACTTTATTTATTAACATACAAATAAAATATCACATTTCAGCACAAATAAAATATCATCACAAATGTTAGCTTTTGTTTTGTTAAGACTGTCATTAGACTGGAGGTATGATTCAGGGGTAGAATGCTTGCCTACTATGCACAAAGCCCTGGCTTCTGTCTCCAGCACTGTACAAAACAAACAGAAACAAACAAAGAAACACTATCAGTCATGGGTGAGCTAGAGTATTTCTCACTGTATCTTTATGCTGTCTGATAGCCCTGTCTGCAATAACCCTGAGATTGATCTCTGAGTTCCAGTGTTGTCAAACAGCTCTACCAGCCTTAGAGAAACCGAGTAAACCTGAGAATTCTAATGCATAAGGTATTAGTCAGGGTTCTGTAGAAAAACAGAACTTATAGAATGAATCTCATCCATCCATCCATCCATCCATCCATCCATCCATCCATCTATCTATCTATCTATCTATCTATCTATCTATCTATCTATCTATCTATCTATCTATCATCTATCTGTCATCTATCATCTCTCTACATGGAGTTTATTAGTTTATTAGTATGGTTTACAGGCTGTGGTTCAGCTAGTCTGACAATGGCTATCTACCAATGGAAGGTCCAAGAATCCAGTAGCTGTTCAATCCACAAGGCTGGATGTCTCAGCTAGTCTTCAGTGTATTCCAGAATCCCAAAGAAGTGTGTTCAAATACCTATGAAGAAATGGACTTGCCAATGAGAGTGAGAACAACCAAGCCAAGGGAACAAGCTTCCTTTTTCCATGTCCTTTATGTAGATGATCACCAGAAGTGTGGCCAGATTAAAGGTAGATCTTTCCACCTCAAAGGATCTGGATTAAAGGTGTGTTTTCCCATTTCAAATGATTTTATTAAGAAAATAATCTATCACAGATGTACCGAGCACTTGAGTTTTAGTTAATTCCAGATGTAGTCAGGTTGACAATCAAGAATAGCCATCACACATACTGATGAATATGGTCTAGATCCATTATATCACTGAGGATTGAAAAGTGAGGGGTTGCTTTCTTTAACTACCACCACCAAAATTCAACAAAAGAAAACAACACCCCAGATGTTCCCGATCACCTATTTTGTTTTCCCAAACTCAGGCCTGTTAGCACTCATCACAACGATAATCTTTAAAATTCATTAAGAGAAAAGTTTATTGCAGGTTACACTTTCATACATTTCAGCACATCATCAGTGGTCCCACTGCTTTGGGCCTGTGGTGAGGAAATGCATCATGGCAGGAACACGAGAGAGAGCAAAACCATTTATCTCATGATGGGAAGCAAAAATGAGAATGAGGAAGGGGCTAGGGTCCCACCATCCTCTTTGAAGGAATGCCATCAAGAACCTAAGGCCCTTACACAAACCTTCTTTCTTAAAGCTTCCATCACCTCCCAGTAGCACATCCTTGATACCAGGCCTTCAACATGGCAGCCTCTGGGGGACATTCAAGATTCAAACTACAGCAAGTACTGAGTAGGACAGGACATCCATCTTTTTCCTTTATTTACTCATTTGCAGAAAAACAAGTCAATGGCCTACTTCTGCTTTCGTTACCCTTCTACTTTGAAATAGTTTCAAACATATGGAAAAAGTTACGAGAGTCTTTCAAATGACTTTTTTTCTTTCCCTGAACCATTTGAGAATTGTTGACATTGATGTCCTGTCCCTTGATTTCTACAGCACACAAGCACCATGTAGTAGAGCCATTGATTGACAACCTGTGCTGGATAGAGCATCATTACCATCCCGCTCCATCCCCAGAGAACAAATACCCTCCTCTCCTCAATCCACACCAGGCTTCATAGGCTGCCAAGTGTGAGCATTTTAGGCATCTCTGTGCTAGAGATGCTAGTGCAAGCAGTGTGTTGACAGTCACTTGAACTATAGTTGTGTAACAAACATGTTAAGTAGTTTGTCTCGGGTTGTTTCCAGTCTGAGAAAGTGGAAAATTTATTTCCCTTATATTTTCAGTTATATGAAACCCTTCCAGGGTTCCAAATGAAAAACCAAAATACAAGGTAAGTGTAGTGTCTAGAATTCAGAGGAGGCTTGCTTCCTCCCTAGTCTCCCTACTTCTAGGTGTTCCCTCTCTGTAGAGAGTAATGCTGTATTAATTTTTGCTTTCTAAGACCATCGCTTTGGAAATATATGCTCCTTTACAAATGAAAAATAAAAAATAAACCTCACTCAAAATACTCTACTTCACCCCCTTTCCCATTTGGTGCTGCAGCTTGGAGACTGCTTATATTTATACATTTCCTTTTGCTCATAACACCATGATATTGATGGGGTAAATTACAAAGAAAAGAGGACTATTTGGGCTCAAAGTTGCAGAGATCTGAAGTTGAGGGACCATGTATAGTGATGGATAGCTTGTCAGAACCCTAAGACAGTGCAGAACATCAGGTAGTGAGATGGGGTGTGTGTGTGTGTGTGTGTGTGTGTGTGTGTGTGTG
>CABHPH010123356.1:19667-35304 GCA_902168325.1 Peromyscus nudipes
GAGAGAGAGAGAGAGAGAGAGAGAGAGAGAGAGAGTGAGAGTGTATGTGTGTGTGTGTGTTCATAAACATATGCGTGCATGCACCCATGGGTATGTCCTCAGGTCTCCTTTCCTCTTGTAAAGCCTCCAATATTCATCCATAAAGTGGTGTCCTAATGGCCTGTCTAATACTTATTATCTCCCAGAGGCTATTCATTTATTTGAGACAGGCTGGCCTTGAACAAATGATCCTCCTACTTTAGCCTCCTGAGTGCTGGGATTCCAAGCCTGCACCATCATCCCAGCAGGCCCCACCTATAAATATCATAGATCAATTTTGTTTCCTTCCTCTTAATAACTCACAGTGGTGACTGAATTTAATCAAATGATGCCATAGAGAACCACTTAAATCATATCCACACCATAGCACCACTCTGGGCAGAATGTTGGAGACATCCTCAATCATTTTTGCTTTAGAGCTTTATTGAGGAATACTTTATATGCTATCAAACTCAATTGTAAATGTATAATTTAGTGATTTTAGTATATTTCAATTATTGTTCAAACATCATTTTGGTTTCAAGACATTTTCATCATTCAAAAAGCTTCACTGTGCTCATTTGCTAATGCTCCTTACTTCTTTAAAAATTATTTATTAATATGTTTTGGGAATTTCATACATGAGTCCTGTACTTATATTATTTCCACCCCACTCCTCATGAAGCCGAGTGGAAGAGTAATCACATATGCAGTTTGCCAAGATATTGCCAAAATCCTTCCCATAGCATTTTGCCATCCACTACCTGCATCAGAAAGCTGAGGGTGGTTTTCCACAGATGTGCCATGAGCACATACTAAGAAAATAGTAGGTTTAATAAGTTACTTAAGCATTTTAATTTGTTCTCCTGTCTTGTGTTCCATCTTGTTTGTTCATCCATCCATTCTCCCATCCATCTATCCACCCACCCATCTATGCAGTAGATGAAGTGCTAGGGCATTCTTGGTGAGGAGCAGCTAATGTTTTTTATAAAATAACTGGGGACAGTGTACGGACTCTGATCTTACAGGACAATTGTCACAGGCCAACTCTGCTGTGCTAGCTGGGGAGATACAGAGGAACAGATGTAGTTTCTGTTCACAGTCTGGTCACTGAGCTCTTCCAAGAAGGCTGTGAGGTGTGTTCTTTGGAGAAAGCCCACTTTGCCCTCTTAGCTGCAGGGTTTGCACATTTTCTGGTGCCTGGCAGCCTGTGATCATTGGCATTTTACCATTTATTCTCCATGTCAGCTGTAGGAAGTTCTAAAACCCTCCTTTTCAAAGATGAGCATGCCCCCCAAAAGTTCTTCATAAGCTCTTTCTGCAAAAGGCCATCCAAAAAACCTTCTCTCCTGACCACTTGATATAAAAACAATGGTATAATTTTGGTTTCTTGTCAAAAATCAAGTGTCCATAGATGTGTGGATTTACATCAGGGTCTTCCATTCAATTCCATTGGTCACCTTGAAAGAACAATACTCAACTTCACATGGGAAAACAAACAAACAAACAAACAAACCCCAGGATAACAAACAATTCTGTACAATAAAGGAACTTCCAGAGGTATCACCATCCCTGATTTCAAGTTCTACTACAGAGAAACATGTAAAGAGTTTTCAACATCCTTAGTCATCAGGGAATGCAAATCAAAATGACTCAGAGATTCTATCTTATACCAGTCATAATGGCAAAGATCAAAAACACTGATGACAGCTCATGTTGGAGACGATATGGAGCAAGGGGGACACTCCTCCACTGCTGGTGGAAGTGCAAACTTGTACAGCCAATTTGAAATTAATACGGAGGTTTCTCAGAAAATTGGGCATCAATCTACCTCAAGACCCAACTATATTACTCTTGGGCATGTACCCAAAGGATGCTCAATCATACCACAAGGACACTTGCTCAACTATGTTCATAGCAGCATTATTTGTAATAGCTAGATGCTGACAGTATGCTGTCCAATTTTGATAAGCAGGACACAAAAGAAAGGATTGCCGAACTTTGTCAAGACAAGTTAGGACAGCCCTTCAGAACACCCAGCTTCACAGAGAGTCTATGATATTCTAGTTCTGTAGGCTGAAGATGGATGCCCCAACATTACAGAGGAAACTTGGGTGACTGTCCTGGCAGCTAGCTATTTCTGTCATTTCTCACAGTTTTTGGACATTGCTTACTTGCATTTCCTGCTTATTCAGGTAATATTATTTCTTCTTGGGTCTCTGATAGAGTTGAAGACTAGATAGTTATAGTTATAGTTTTTCTTGTTAACAAATTTAGAAAAGAAACTCACTAAAGAGGTGTAAAGTGTATAAGGTTGGGAGACATCAAAAGATAGTTTTGGGTAGGTAATGTAAATTAGGATAGAAGGTAAATTAGGTACAACCCTTTGGACTCACCAAGATAGCATAGATAATGGAGTATTTTCTCTGAATTTGTCAAATGTTAGTGGACTAGACATTGTTGATGTAATTAGTGCCTGTATATATTTGTATAGTTATTATACTTATTGTATGTAGTTTTTCTATGTTAGTTAGAACCTTCTCTTGTTATTCTAGACAAAAAGGGGGAAATGTTATGATATTTTGTTTGTGTTCTGACAAATAAAGCTTGCCTGAAGATCAGAGGGTAGAGCTAGCCACTAGTTAACTGTAACCATAGATGTCTGGAGTTCTGTACAGACAGGAGACAGGAAATGATATGGCTGGGCAGAGAGAGGAAGTGATAAGGTAGGGTGGAGACAGGAGCTTGGCCCTTTTTCAGTCTGAGGAGTTGGAGAAGTAAGAAGTGACTGTAACTGTTTCTTTGCTTCTCTAATCTTTCAGCTTTTAATCTGATATTTGATTCCAGGTTTTTATTATTAAGACTATTTAGGATCTCTCTTCAGCCAAAACCTGGAAACAACCTAGATGCCCCTCAACCAAAGAATGGAAAGGAAAATGTGGTACATATACACAATGGAGTATTAATCAGCTGCTAAAAAGAATGACATCAGGAAATTTGAAGGCAAATAGATGGAACTAGGAAAAATCATTCTGAGGTAAGCCTGATCCAGAAAGACAAACATAGTATGTACTCACTCATAAGTGGATATTAGTATATTTTTTAGTGGCTACTTTAATAGAACAATTTTTTAAAGTTTTTATTTTTATTTGTGTGTGTGTGTGTGTGTGTGTGTGTGTGTAGCAGGAATCTTAAAAAGTTCTTATTAATAAGATCAAACCCGGAGCCAGGTATTGGGGTGAATGCTGGAAGATCAGAGAAGCAGAACAAGCCACAGCTACCTCACCTCACCAGTTCTTCAGCTGATCCTGTTTCCTCAGACTGGAAGCCTCTGAGTCCTCATCCAAATGGATCTCAGCTGAACTGCTGCTCAAAAGCCTGAATGCTTAACCAGCTAAAAGCTAGAAGCTTCTATTTTCTGGTCCTCATGCCTTACATATCTTTCTGCTTTCTGCCATCACTCCCTGGGATTAAAGGCTCACTTTCTGGGATTAATGGTGTGAGTCACCGTGCCTGGCTATTTCCAATGTGACCTTGAACTCACAGAGATTGAGGGATTTCTGTCTCTGGAATGCTAGGATTAACAGCGTGTGCTACCACTGCCTATCCTCTATGTTTAATATTGTGGCTGTTCTCTTCTCTGACCCCAGATAAGTTTATTAGTGTGCACAATATTTTGGGGAACACAATACCACCACATTTCCCCTTTTTTGTATAAAATTAAAAAAACCCTTATAACTAATATAAGAAAAACTATCCAATAAGTATATACAATATATACAGTCAAGAATTACATTAACGATGTCTAGTCCATTAACATTTGACAGATTCAGATAAAAACTCCATTAATATATAACAATGTCCAGTCCAGTAACATTTGATAAACTCAGACAAAAATTTTCATTACTTATCCTATTTAAAACAAGTAGTTCCTTTTTAAAAGTAGATTTAATAATTGACCTTTTTATCTTATCATATCCATATTCTCTTTTTTCTTTTCATAATAGATTCAATAATCTACGTTTTTCAGTTTTTATATCTTCCCCTATTTCTTTTTAGAGTAGAGTCAATTATCTACCCATTTATCTTATTATTTCTTTATCTTTTTTCTCAGAATAGACTCAATGATCTATCTCATATCTTGTGTGTGTGTGTGTGTGTGTGTGTGTGTGTGAGAGAGAGAGAGAGAGAGAGAGAGAGAGAGAGAGAGAGAGAGAGCTCATACATGAGTATGTGGGAGGCCAGAAGAGTGGGTGTCAAATGTCCTGGAACTGGAGTTACATTTGGTTGTGAGCCACTGGACATTGGTTCTGAGAATTATACTCAGGTCCTCTACAAGAGAACTACTTTATTTATTAGTAGTATGTGTGTATGATGTCTGTGTGTACATAAATGCATAGGTTCCAGTGCATCTGCAGAGGTCAGAAGACATGTGGAGTTGGTCATTCCTTTTACCTTTACATGGGACCCAGTGTAGATGGAAGTTTTTGTATCTGGCCAGCAACTCCCAAATAATTGACTTGGAGGCTTAATATTACTTATGATGCTCAGCTGGTAGTTCAGGCTTATTACTAACTAGCTCTTACACTTAAAGTAACCCGTAATTCTTATCTATGTTTAGCCACATGGCTTGATAACTTTTCTCAGTTGGCAATCTCATCTTGCTTTCTCTTTGTCTGGCTGGCAACTCCTTGACTCTGCCCTTCTTTTTCCCAGAATTCTCCTAGTCTACTTGCCCCATCTATATTTCCTGCCTGGCTACTGGCCAATCAATGTTTATTAAACCAAATTGAGTGACAAAACTTTACAGTGTACAAGAATGTTATTCCACAGCAACTCAGGGATCAAACTCTGTACCAGGCTTTTTCTTTTGGGCTACCTACCAGCTCCCAAATCATGACAGAGATTTATCATTAGTTTTGAATGCTCAGCCTGGCTTAGTTAGGCACATTTCTGGCTAGCTCTTTTTAACATAAATTAACCTGTTTCTCTTTATCTACATTTTTGCCTTGGGGCTTTTTACCTTTCTTACTTCTGTGTATCTTACTTTCACTGCTTCTCTGTCTGTCTGGTGTCTGCCTGGCTTCTTGCCTCAGGCATGTCTCTTCTTCTCCTCTCCTCCTCCTCCTCCTCTTCCTCCTTCTCTTCCTCCTCCTTCTTCTCTCTCTCTCTCTCTCTCTCTCTCTCTCTGATATTCTCTCTCTCTCTCTCCCCCCTCCCTCTCTGCCGCCTATCCTTTTCCTGCCTAGCTATTGGCTGTTTATCTTTTTATTAGACCAATCAGTTGCCTTAGGCAGGCAAGGTGAAACAAATGCAACACATCTTTACATAATTAAACAAATGCAGCACAAACAAAGGTAACACACCTTTACACAGTTAAAGTAATATTCTGCAGCATAAACAAATATAACACATCTTTGCCCAGTTAAAATAATAATCCACAACAAAACTCAGATAGCCAGGTTTGCGCGCAAGCGTTTTTTACCTGCTGAGCCATTTTGCCAGGTCATGAAATGGAATTTTTAAATCCTAAAATAGCCAATGAGTATAGAAGTATAGCAAAAGATGTTCTTTATTGTAGTATGAGTGGGAAAATAAATTTGTGGTTACAATATTGTTACTGTTCCAATAGTCTTCTGATTATTCCAAGACAATAACTCATATTTCTTAGAACCCATCAACAACAACTTTAGACAAATAGCTCATGATTATTTCTTAGAGAAAAAATGTAAACAGCAAACATCCAGCAATCCAGGTGTGATTCATTAATTATGGTGGGATGATAGAATCAAGAAAGCAAACTGAGGAAGCCAAGGGGAGGGAGTCGGTAAGGACATTCCTCCTTGGCTTCTGCTTTAGTTCCTGCCCTGACTTTCCTTATAGCTGTAAGTTGTAGGATAAAATAAAGCCTGCCTTCCTTAAGTTGCTTTTGGGCATGTGTTTATCACAACAATAGAAATAAACTAGGGCAAGAAGGTATTTCTGAATGATAGCCCTACCCAGCTAGTTATGGTCTTCAAAGGTACAGAAGCACAAACCCTCTTCTTCCCACGGCCTTGGTCAGTCATGGTGTCAAACACTTCAATTTCCCCACAGTGTTCAAAATAACTATGGCAGTGTCTCTTTCACGATACAAATAAAGATCTGATTCACAGTTAAGTGGACACCTCGTCTTTGAGACTCTTCTCTCAGCAAAGCTCTCTTTGGTTCCACAGCTCTCCCATTCACCTTGCTTACCTGACTGCATTAACTCTTTTACAGAGACAAACACAAACTCCCTGGGGCAGCTGGTGTTTGAATCTCTCCTTACTGTGTGGTTGGTGGGTGTTCCCACAGCTGAGAATGACTGGCAGACTCTCCTGGGAGGTTTTGAAGCTCAGCTATAGATTGAAGAGCTTCTGCTCCCTAGGAGACTGACTTAAACATGATGTCAGTAAGAGAGACTTCAACAATGCTCTGGTAGTTTGAATGAGATGCTTCCATGTTCTTAGGCATTTAAATGCTTGGTCCCCAGTTGGTGGCCCTGTTTGGGTAGGTTTAGGAGGTGTGGCCTTGCTGGAGGAAGTATGCCACTTGAGGTGGGCTTTGAGGTTTCAAAGTCATGTGCTATTCCTAGTTTTCTTTTGCTGCTTCCTGTTTATGGTTTGAGAAATGAGCCCTCAGCTCTCAGCTGCCAGCTCCATCCTCTGTCCATGCCTGCTAACATACTTTCCTGACATGATGGTGATGGAACTCTAACCCTTTGAAACTGCAAGCCTCAAATAAATCCTCCCTTCTATAAATTGCCTTGGTCATGGTGTTTCATTGTAGTGATAGAAAAAGTAGCTGAGGAAGGTGTTTCCTTGGCCGTGTCCATGGGCATACAGTTCATTTGTTTTAAATATGGGGTCTCAGAGTGGAGAGCAGGCTACTTTTGAACTCATGGCAATCTTCCTGCCTGAGCTTCCTGAGTATTGGGATGACAGAGATTTGCCATTATGCCGGATTCCCCTTAGTTCTTTAGTCACTGGGCAGAAGTCAGTAGTACTTGACTCTCCACACACCCACCCGCCTGGACCAGAATAAGCCTGCTGTGCTGCAAGCACCATCAGTCATAATCCTGGCCCAGACCAAGGCAGAAACCGGATCAAAATGCAAGCTCTATCCTCCACACCTGCCCTAAAAAGGAGTGGTTAAAATGTAAGGGCAGGAAGAAGGGGTCTCTGGAGAACCTTGATGTGCCAGGCTCCATTTTTACCAATATTAAAAGCAAGGACATGAAGCCTGAAGGAAGTAACCCAGAAGGGCTCTCAAGGAACTTCTGGGCAGGCCTGTCCCTGGTCCCCATCCACAGTGTTCCCTATGGACTGCAAACAAGGGTTGCATCTCCAGACCGGTCAGGGCTTGGCGCCCAGTTCCTGGAAATTTGCATATGCTAAACCTCCTTTGGGGGAAACAGGGTTTTTGAACAGGATTATTTTTAAAAAGACACAAGGCTCTTACAGGACCCAAAAGCACAGGCTCACAGCTTCTAACTAGGCTAGCTAAACAAGGATGCTCCTTGGAGGAGCTGCAAGTGAGGACTCTATTTTAGGCTTTTAGGAGGAACACGGGTGATCATGACTTCTACTGGAAGGAGTGGCTATTTAGGGACATTTATTTTTGCTGAAATATTTGCTGAGTATTTTTATAACGTACTTTAAATCTGAAAAGACCAAATCGCTTCTGTAGGAGCTTTGAGAATGGAGTGGGAAGGAAGAGGGCAGCCATAATATTGCTGCTTTTATGTGGTGGTGACACCTTGGATTGAGTCTCTCTAGAGCAAAGAAAGGAAGAAGTGAAGCAGAGGCGGCAGCATAAATATCACACGAGACAGCTTGCTGCCTCTGCAGGCTTCCCCAGAGCTGCCGTTTTCTCTGCTGGTCAGGATAATAGAGAAGTCTCAGGTGGCCGTGACTCTGAGAACTCTGGCTTTATTCAAGTCTTGGGATTCTGGTTTTTAGGGAGCCACTGGGCCACCACCCGGTATGGCCACTCTCATTCTCACTTCTCTGGGAAAGTTGACCTCAGTGTTGCAGGCATCATGAGGGACATGTGGCACAGCTAAGATCTTCTAGCCTCTGTAGCAAAACCATGTTTACCTCTTTGAAAAAGACACCCATGCTTGTGCTCTAGCCCATCCTGTTATGTAATTTCTGAAGGTGGGACTCAGGTGTGGGGTCTTAAATACTCCACGTGAGTCTAACAGACCGTCTGCGTTAGAACTACTGCTTTGCAAGTCAAGCTTGGATGTGCAGAAGATTGACTTGAAGTGTTTGCTGTCTAGACTCAGCACAGGACTGGTGCAGGGCTTGAGAATCTGCATTGTTCTCAAGCTACTATATGCTGCTGCTGGTTGGCATCCCACATTGAGGTCCCAGATGTAGATTACTTCATACTGGACCAGTTTGAGGGGCAGAAGGGTTTTTTTTTTTCCCTTGTCAACCATCGTAAGTGCGATTTTCAGTAAGTCCAAGTCTGAGCTTTCCCTGTCCATAGGAAATGTTAATCAGGCCATGCCATTGCTGAGAGCCCTTCAACCTCAGCTCTTCTGTGACTTGAGGGATGATGGTCAGGAGTGTGTCAGACCTTGCTTATAATAGCTTGTGAGAATCGGGTGTAAAATTTCCTGGAATTTTGCCAGCCTGTCAAAACATAGCCATTATTTAAAATTTTGTAGGCACTTGTAGGCCAGGCCAGTCAGAACAACATGGAAGGGCTACCTGCCAGTGGAACTCTCCCACACCCCTGGTGTGGTTCTCAAAGACGAAATTTGCTGCTACCCCTTCCTATGCCCACTGCCCACCCCTACTGCCATGCCCCCACCCCGGCTGTGATGTCCACTCCTCCAACTCTGAGTGAAAATCCAATGTTCAGGTAGAGGCCATGCCAGACAGAAGAACAGAACACACCAACCAGAACAGCCTGCAGTGGGTAGAGGCCCCCTGTTGAACTAGAGGCCATGCTAGCTGCCAGAAATTCAGCCCCCAACTTGGATGGAGACTCTGCTGGACCACAGGCAACATGGGGGCTACCAGAAATCCAAGCAACAAAGACCAGGAGACCGAAGAGGAAACAGAAACCAAGGAAGAAAATACCTATCCAACAAAGACAAACTCAGAAATTGGCACCTAGGCATATAATTACCCTAAACCCAGATGCCTAGACACCATCATAAAAGCACAATCAACAATAGCAAGGACAATATGTCCCCCACATGAACCCAGCTATCCTACTACAGCAAGCACTGGAAAGTCCAACACAGCTGAAACACAAGAAAAAAAACCTTAAAACCATCTTTATGAAGATGATAGAAATCCTTAAAGAGGAAATAAATAAATCCCCTAAAGACATCAAGGAAAGGACAAACAAAAAACTGGAGGAAATGAATAAATTCCTTAAAGAAAGTCAAGAAAAAACAATCAGTTGAAGGAGACAAATAGAAATGTTCAAGACCTGAAAATGAAAATAGAAGCAATAAAGAAAACACAAACTGAGAGAATTCTGGAAATGGAAAATCCAGGTAAGTGAACAGGAACTACAGACATAAGCATCATCAATAGAATACAAGAGATGGAAGAGAGATTATCAGGCATTGAATAAATAGATACAATGGTCAAAGAAAATGCAAAATCTAAAATTCATGACACAAAACATCCAGGAAACCTGGGACACTATGAAAAGACCAAACCTAATTATAATAGGAATAGAAGAAGGAGAATCCCAGCTCAAAGACCCAGAAAATATTTTCAACAAGATCATAGAAGAAAAATTTCCTAACGCAAAGAAGGAGGTACCTATAAAGGTGCAAGAAGCAAACAGAACACCAAATAGATTGAACCAGAAAAGGAAGTCTTCTTTTCATAAAATAATTGAAACACTAAACATACAGAACCAAGAAAGGATATTAAAAACTTCAAGAGAAAAAGAGTAAGTAACATATAAAGATAGACTTATTAGAATGTATCTGACTTCTCAATGGAGACTCTGAAAGCCAGAAGAGCCTGTACAAACGTCCTGCAGAGTCTGAGACCACAGGTGCCAGCCCAAACTACCATACCCAGGAAAACTTTTAATTACCATAGATGTTGAGAAAACAAGATATTTCATGCTAAAATCAAATCCAAACAATATCTATCTACAAATCCAGCCCTACAGAAAATGCTAGAAAAAAAAACCTCCAGTCCAAGGAGGTTAACTACACCAATGAAAACACAGGAAATAATTAATCTCACACCAGCAAAACCAAAAAAAGGGAAACACATGCACACCCCCCACCACCACACCACCACCACCACCACCACCACCACCACCACCACCACCACCACCAAAATAACAGGAATTAGTAGTCATTGGTAATTAATATCTCTCATTATCAATGGACTCAATTCCCCAATAAAAAGACCCAGACTAACAGAATGGATGCAAAAACAGATCTACACTTCTGCTGCATATAAAAAACACACTTCAACATCGAATATAGACATTATCTCAGAGTAAATGGTTGAAAAAGATTTTCCAAGCAAATGGACCTAAGAAGTCAGCTGTTGTCCTTCTTTAAAATTGTTGCTGCCTTTTAAACCACAGCTGTCCAAATCAGCAACTGCACCTCCACCACTGGTAGCTGCAGTCAGGCTTCAAGGGCTGTAGCTGGAGGGAATTCTGTTCCCCCAGGCTCTGACTCTTGCAAAGCTATGAAGGAAACTTAACTAAATCTCTATCCCTCTAAAAAACTCATACTAGCAACTTAAAAGGACACCTGAAAGCTCTAGAACAAAAGGAAGCAAGCACACCCAAGAAGAGTAGATGGGAAGAAATAATCAAACTGAGAACTGAAATCAATAAAATAGAATCAAGGAGAACAATACAAATAATCAATGAAACAGAATTGGTTCATTGAGAAAATCGACAAAGTAGACAAACCCTTATCCAATGTAATTAAAAGACTAACTAAAAGAGAGAATATCCAAATTAACAAAATCAGAAATGAAAAGGAGTACATAACAACAGACACCAAGGAAATCTAAAGAATTAGGTTGTAGTTTAAAAGCTTGTGCTCTACCAAATTGGAAAATCTAAAAGAAGTAGACAATTTTCTTAATACATACCAAGTGAAATCAAAATCAGATGAACATTTAAATAGACCTACAAACCCCAAGGAAGTAGAAGCAGTCATTAAAAACCTCCTAACCAGAAAAAAAAAGTCCAGGGCCAGTTGGTTTTAGCACAGAATTCTACCAGACTTTCAAAGAACTAATAGCAATACTCCTCATATTATTCAACAAAGTAGGGATAGAAGGAAAATTGCCAAATTCATTTTATGAGGTCACAGTCACCTTGATTCCCAAACCACAATAATCAATAACATACTTAAAAGCCAAATCCAAGAACACATAAAAAAGATCATCCACCATGATCAAGTAGGCTTCATCCCAGAGATGCAGGAATGGTTCAACATGTGGAAACCTGTCAATGTAATCCACCATATAAACAAACTGAAAGAAAAAAAAGCACATGATCATTTCATTAGATGTTGAAAAAGGCTTTGACAAAATCCAGCACCCCTCCATGATAAGAGTCATGGAGAGATCAGAGATACAAGGAACACACCTAAATATAATAAAAGCAATATACAGCAGGCCACCAGCCAACATCAAATTAAATGGAGAGAAACTTAAAGCAATTCCACCAAAATCAGGAACAAGACAAGGCTGTCTGTTCTCCCCATATCTATTCAATATGGTACTTGAAGTTCTGGCTAGAGCAATACAACAACTGAAGGAGATCAAAGGAACACAGATTGGAAAGGAAGAAGTCAAAGTATCATTATTTGCAGATGATATGGTAGTATATGTAAGTGATCCCAAAAATTCTACCAGGGAACTCCTATAGCTCACAAACACTTTCAATGAAGTGGCTAGATACAAGATTAATGTAGATGTAACCAACTGTCTTATTAAATAAGAAACACAGAGCCAATGTAAAGATAAAAGCCCAAGAGGTCAGAGCTAAGAGCCTTACCCTTCCTGCTTCAGCAATCCTCTTCAGCCAAGAGAGACCTACTTCCTGTTGTGTTTGTCTTTATATAGACTTTCTGTTCTGCCTTCTCATTGGTTGTAAACCCAACCACATGACCGCCTCGTCACTGCCTGTCTGTACAGACCTCCAGGTCTTCTATGGATGGTAGTGAGATTAAAGGCGTGTGTCTCCAATGCTGGCTGTATCCTTGACCACACAGAGATCTACCTAGCTCTGCCTACCAAGTGCTGGGATTAAAGGCGTGCACCATGAATGCCCAGCTCTGCTCTGCTTGCTATTAGCTCTGACTCCCAGGCAACTTTATTTATTAACATACAAATAAAATCACATTTCAGTACAAATAAAATATCACCATAGATTAACTAAAAAAAAATCAATAGTTCTCTTATATAAAAACAACAAATAGTCTGAGAAAGAAATTAGAGAAACAACATCCTTCACAATAGCCACAAATAATATAAAATATCTTGGGGTAACTCTAACCAAGCAAGTGAAAGACTTGCATGACAAAAATTCTAAGTACTTGAAGAAAAATTTGGAGAAGATATCAGAAGATGGAAAGATCTCCCATGCTCATGGATTGATAGGATTAACAGAGTAGAAATGGCAATCTTACCAAAGCAATCTACAGATTCACCACAATTCCCTTCAAAATTCCAACTCAGTTCTTCACAAACCTTGAAAGAACAATACTCAACTTCATATGGAAAAACAAAAACCCAGGATAACTAAAACAATCCTGTACAATAAAAGAACTTCCGGAAGTATCACCATCCCTGATTTCAAGCTGTATTACAGAGTTATAGTAATAAAAACTGCATGGTATTGACATAAGAAATATACAGGTTAAACAATGGAATTGAATCAAAGACATAGACATAAATCCACACACCTAGACACCTGCTTTTTGATAAAGAAACCAGAAATATATAATGAAAAAAGAAAGCATCTTCAACAAATGGTGCTGATATAACTGGATGTCTGCATATAGAATGCAAATAGATCCATATCTATCACTCTGCACAAAGCTCAAGTCCAAGTGGATCAAATACCTCAACATAAAATCAGATACACTGAACCTGATAGAAGAGAAAGTGGGGAATGGGGAATAGCATTGAACACATAGGCACAGGAAACAACTTCCTGAATAGAACACCAATAGCACAGGCATCAAGACCAACAATAAATAAATGGGACCTCATGAAACTGAAAAGCTTCTGTAAGGCAAAGGATCCCTTCATTAGGACAAAACAGCAGCCTACAGAATTGGAAAAAATTTTCACTAACTCTACATGTGACAGAGGACTAATATCCAAAACATATAAAGAACTCAAGAAACTAGACATCAACAAACCAAATAATCCAATTAAAAATGGGATATATATCTAAACAGATAATTATCAACAGAGGAATCTCAAATGGCTGAGAAATATGAAAAGAAATGTCCAATCACCAGGGAAATGTTAATCAAAAACTTATCAGGGCTGGACTTTTTGAGTTACCAGTTTGTCTGTATTTCAGGAAGTAAACAATGGAGGAAAAGTTAATAATGTAGATTAAACTTAAAATGAATGCTGGAGTAGAGACAAGTTTTAGTTTAGTGACTATAATTTGCACAAGAGTGAGAAATAAAGCAACACTAGATCATGAATCTGATGCAATGGCAGCGAACTTGTTAGGAAATGAGTTAGTGGTTATATTGCTTCATAGGTTGATGAAGAAGTACAAAAGATAATCAAAATCAATAAAATCATTTGGTGAGAATTTATTAGTTAGGTGGAGCTTACCAAAAAGGACTTGCATATTTTATTACTATTTATAAATAGTGTGCTACTTGCCCTTGATTTTAGTAAAGTTTGAGCTGTTATATGTGGGGACATATGCATATACACAGATACACATATGTGTAACATGCACATTCATTTTGCCAACCAGAGAGCCAATTGCATTCACTGGCATGGCACCACATACTAAGATCATAATTTTACAAAATGCCTTCTCAACTTGCTTCTCTGACATGTGTTTGAAATTAGGAACAGAAATCTACATGTGTGCATGAATTCCCAAATGCACAAATGTTCATGATGTCTGATGTTGATGTCATGGCCTTTGCAATGAACAGGGTCACAGAGAGTGAGAGTGGCCGACTCTGGGGACTTTGAACCTTGACTCTGCAAAGTCAAACTGTCTTTCCAAAGGGAACTGCTGGAGAGTCTGGGCATGAGATGCAATACCCCATCAGTAGTGGAAACCAAAGGCAAGAAGACTGAGGTCTACATTTAATTAATTTTCCTCCTGGGAAGAAATTCAAGACAGCTTTCTTTCCAGTGGTCTGGGAAATGGGTTGCATAGAGGGATTCAAAGTTTTTCATGTTACATTTTCCATTCCTTTGCCTGGTGGCATCTGTAGCATTCACACATCATTCAGCACACACTCCCTGTTTAGCATTTCCGAGGGCTAAGCCTTTGGGGGAGTTTTATTCATAATGAGTGAAAGACAGGGCTTCCTTCCAAGAGTCTAGTTAGAGAAATACACAAAAAAAGGAATTTAAGGTTCCATCTACTCTGTTCTGGTCTGTTGAAATTACAGCATTATTAGTTTCCTATTGACAGGGTCATACTCTCTGCTCTCAATATTTGTGGATGCTCAGAATATACATTTACAAGCCCTCTCTGGGCACCATCTTACCAAGCATTATTTACACAGGCTAGTGCCAAAGGGTCTGAGTGGTTCAAGGAGGGTCTCATTGCTGAGAAAGTCATACTTCATGATGGCGTTCATGGTAGGTCTTTCAAAATATTATGTGCCTAGATGACTCATTTCAATTCCTGGCTGAATGAGCAAGAAAAGGTATTCCAGGCAATCTTTGAAAATATTTCCATTCTATTAGCACAGATATAAAGAGCTAAAAGAAATGTAGGAGTGATTGTAGGGGAATACTTTTTGTACTCATGGGAATCTCATTCAAATAAACAAAGAGCAACCTTGTACAAAAACCAATTCAAAATGAATCAAAGATTTTAATTTAAAACCCCAAACACTGAAAATTTCAGAAGAAAATACATGGAATACACAGTAAGATATTGGGGTAGGCAAGGACTTTTTAATAAACTATCAACAATAGCACAGGAGCTAGCCTCATGTATCAACAGATGGGGTTATATGAAAATATATTTCTGTACAATTAGCAGAGTTAACAGGTAGTCTACAGAAGTCTACAGAATGGGATACAATCTATACCAGCTACACTTCAGACCAGCACTAACATCCAGAAATTACAGAGAATTACAGAAGCTAAATACCTAAGAAATAAAACTTCCAATCAACAAAAGGAGCGAATAGACATTTTTCAAAAAATAAACAAATAAAGACAAATGGCCAAGAATTACTTTTAAAAGTGTTCAGTATTCCCAGACACCAGGGGGACAGGGGAAAGTAAATTAAAAAGTGCTTTGAGATACTACCTCTTTCTAGTTATCTTCAAGAAATTTGACAACAAATGTTGGAGAGGATGGAGAGAGAGAGAGAGAGAGAGAGAGAGAGAGAGAGAGAGAGAGAGAG
>CABHPH010123356.1:35314-49138 GCA_902168325.1 Peromyscus nudipes
GAGAGAGAGAGAGAGAGAGAGAGAGAGAGAGAGAGAGAGAGAGAGAGAACCCTTATTCACTATTTCTGGAGGTGCAAATTAATACAGCCATTGTGGAAGTAAGTTTAGATATTTCTCAAAAATTAAAAATAGGACTATCATATGACCCTGATATTTTACACCCTATCATAGAGATATTTGCACCCCATGTTACTGGTGCTTTATTCACTATAGAAAGAAATTTAAATCAACCTAGTTGTTCATCAACAAATGAGTGAATAACTAAAACTACGTGCGTGCGCGTGCGCACGCACACACACACACACAAATACTACACAGTTCCAAAGATAAGTGAAGTTAAAATTTTGCAGGAAAATGGAGGAACTCAGAATGTATATTAAGTGAAGTCATAGACATCTCAGAAAGAACAAGCCACATGTTCTTTTCCATGTGTGGAATCTAGCCAATTAAATATGAATATATGTAAACTGTACATGTGGGTGCAGTATAACATGAAGAAAAGGGAACAAGGAAAGCTGAATATGAGGGGCTAAGGAAGGACTGAATGCAGGCAAATGTTTTTCTAGTTCTAATTCTGTTGTGGATTTTTAGCTTTGTTTTGGTGTAGGTAAGTGCATAAGTTTAATGTGAAGCTTCACAGATTCCATTTTGAATGCCAAGTTTAATTGCACATAAGTTCATTATGTTCCACATTCTTTGGGGCTGGTTAATTTTTGTGTATGTTGTTTTTATTTATTTTCAAGTTTTTTTATAACAAAGTAAAAAAAAGAGCAATCCAATTAAAATTATGGCATAGAGCTAAATGAAGAGCTCTCAAAAGATGAAATAAAAACAATTGAGAAATATTTTTAAAATCTCCAACACTCTTAACCATCAGGGAAGTGAAAATTAAAACTACTTTAAGATTTCATCTTATCCCCAGTCAGAATGACCAAAGTTATAAACACAAATGGTAACAAATTCTGGAGTGGCTGTGGGGAAAGAGCAACAATTATTCTATGTTGGTGGGAGCTCAAAGCATTGCAAGCACTGTGGAAGTCAGCACAGAGGCTCATCAAATATTTAGAAGTAGACCCAGCACATGGTTCAGCTATAGCATTCTTGTGCAGATACTCAAAGGACTCTGTGGTCTACTATAGATGAAATGCCTGCTCATCCATGTTCATTGCTGCTATATTCACCGATGAATGGACAATGAAAACAGGGAACATTTTACACATTGGAAAATTATTCAGCTACTAAGGAACATGAAATTATGAACTTCACAGGTCAATGGATAGAGCTAGAAATAATCACCCTGAATGAGGTAACCTGGACTCAGAAAGATGACATCACAAATTTTCTCTTATTTGTGGATGTTAGTTTTGAATTTTGGAATACCCATAGAGGTCAGGAAATTAGTAAAGGGCTGTGGGGGTGGATTCATGGGAGGTGAGATGGAATGCAGAGGTATACAGAAGTAAAACGGAATAATAGAACAGTAAGAGTTAAAAGGAGAAGGGGGTGGAATAGCAGATGGAGGAGGGAATAAGAGGATATAAAACTAACACAAAAGACCTTTTGAAAAAGTCATATGGAAACCTACTACCATAGAAACATCCTAACACACACACACACACACACACACACACACACACACACCCACACCCACTTAAAAAATAGTTAAAATGGAGTTACCCTGTAATGGTAACAATGACCGTACTGGACACTAGAGGCTAACAAACAAAAAGTCCAGTGCCTGGAATGCGTTACTTCTTTTGAAGTTGTTGCCTAATAGGGTCACAAAGACTCCCCAAAATTATAAGCTATTGTCAATGCTCTTGGTTACTCCCTAGAACTTGACTGTAAGAGACAATTATAAAGACACCATATACTTGAGTCATAAGACATGGATAAATTAAACTGATACTGACCTGTAAGTTTCATCCCTGTTGGCTAACTTTCATAGTCCTGGAAGGTGCTATGCAGGTTACCAGGGGAGAAAAGTAACCATCAACATCCATCTAGCTTGTTCAAATTCTTCCCCAACAATAAGAACCTTCTTATAATCCTATAGGGCACTCTCTGATGATTACAAAGGTACTAGTTGATTAAAATAGTAATTTTGGGGGCCTGGAGGGGTGGATCACTGGTTAAGAGCACTTCTTGCTCCTCCAGAAGACCTGAGTTCAGTTTCCAGTGCCCACATCAATTAGCTCATAACCACCTGCAACTCCAGCTCCAGGGGATCCAGTACTCTTTTCTAGATTTTGTGGAAACCCCCTACACAAGGCACACACTCACACATGTACATAATTAAAAACAAATCTTAAGGCTTTTTTGGGGGGAGGGGACTGGAGAGATGACTCAGCAGTTAAGAGCACTTGCTGCTCACTCAGAGGCCCCAGGTCTATACTTAGGACCCACTTGAGTTTACTATCTGTCTGTAACTTCAGTTCCAGGGAATACAATGCCCTCTTCTGGCCTCCATAGATACCAGGCATGCAGGTGATATACAGATATAACATGTAGGCCATACATATAGAATAAAAATTTATTATCTCTTTGAGAATTTTGTACAATGTGTTTTGATCATATTTACCCCCGCAACTCCTCCCAGATTCATACCTCCTCTCCATCCACCCAACTTTGTGTTCTCCCCGCCCCACCCCCAATCAAGTTTAATTTGTGCTGACTATATACTCTTGGATGCATGGCCTTGCACTGAAGAATGGTTGACTTACCATAGACTACTTTCTAAAAAATGTAATCTTTGGGCTCAGTCATGTGCACAACTAACAGTTTTCCCCCTTCCGTAGGCCATCTCTTCATCTAATATTGTTTCCTTTTCAGTGCAAGAACTTTCTCATTTCGTGCAACCCTGTTTCTAAATTCTTGGCATCATTTGAGATAATATCATATATTTGAGTTTGATTTTCATTATCTCTGTCTCTTGTATTCTACTTTCTTATCTTAGTTTGACATCCTCATTTAATTCATCTGTTTGATTGTATTCTCTTTGAATTAATTGAGGAGTTCATTTGTGCCCTCTTATTTCATTCAGCATTCCTTTAGTCAGTCATTTGAAATTTACGCATCTAATTTACTCACTGGAGGTCATTAGTATTTTCATGTGCTTGGGTTTTCATGTTTCTTATGTTTCTGTATTGAGATTTATGTATCTGGGATTAGATTGTTGCTTAGGTATTTTTTTAATCACTCATATTCTTGCAGTGGAAATAACTGCAATAACTGCAATGCTCAATGCAGGAGGGTTAAAATGTTAATCTCTCTCCACTGGACTAAAGGTAAAACTCAGAAGTTAGATCCTCATCCAACAGGTTCAGGGCACCAGGTTCAATAATACACTAAGATTAAATTATTATCTGAAGGAGAAACCACAGCTGATAGATAGACCCACTATGAAAATACAGCAATAGTCAATTGCAAACAAGTGCCCCTTCAGCTCCAGTACTTAATTTTATTTATCATAAAGGAACTCAGATAGTACTGTGTATGTTAAGATGTAAGTTACTGAGCTGACATAAAACAATGCCCACACTTGGGAGGCTGAGGCAAGAAGACCTTTAACTTTAGGCCAGCCTGAGTTCATTGAGCTTGAGTTTCATACATATATATGAAAAACACAAAGAAAAAGAACAGTATGAGAGACGAAACTGCTCCACCAAATTGGCATTGGGTGTTATATATTAGAAGCATGAACGAAAAGGAAAGAGCGTCAGGTGGGGGTGCAGTTTGTATATAGTCTCTGTGATGGTCTCGTGGATGATGGTGCCTACCCTTCTCTCTGGTTTGTGGATGCTTATCAATAATATGAGTGGTTCTTTGTAGGTCCAGCTCATGTATGCCAAGCTTGTGTCTATGGCTCCAACCAGATTTCCACCTCATTAATACCGTGTGGTTGCAATTCAGCATTACCCTTTACCACCCCGTGTAGAGAGGTATGCAGGCAGGCTTCATAGTTACATGACACTTCTTCAGGGTTCCTGGAGTATGCTGTTCAGAAAGAGGCTTTTGTGTCTAGAGTCACTAAGCTACCAATTCAGCATGAGTTTTAAAATGACTTCCTGTACTGAGAAGAGAGTACATATATTAAAATGGAAAATATGTGAAGCCTTAATGTTAAACAGAGAATTGGTTAAACGAAGTCTAGTTTATGCATACATTAAAATATAATGTAACCTTTAACAATGACAGAAAAGATAGCATGTAATGATATAGAACTACTATATAAAGGGAAATAAAATCAATTTAAATTAATAGCTTTGTAGCTAATACTTTAAGGGAGACAAGAAGAGGGTATAAGATGAATATCCCATGTTTTATGGTTTAATTTCTTTTATGTAAATTATATTGTGTCATTTAATATAAATGCACATAATTACTCCTTCTTGAAAAAATTAATAACAAACATGATAATTACACTATTTTTATTTTGATAAGTATATGCTGATTTATTTGGAACCAGCAGTAGATCAGACCAAGGAACAGAATCATTTCTTTATCTTAGCTCTCTTGCTTTCCATATTCCTAGTATCTCTTGCATATGATCCATTTGAAGTAAAATATAATTAAAGGTGAAGGTGATTGGGAGATGCGCTGCCGGGGAAGTTTTGGTGGTAGAAATGGCTACACCCTTTAAATTCTTCCTGTCTCAAATGTGGTACTATGCTTTGAGTCCTCTGCATCAGTCTGGCAATGAGAAGGCAAAGGCCAGAAAGCACTGTTGCTATCCCTGCAAGCTATGAACTCCTGAACTACTCCCCCAAGGCCATGCTCAGATCCTTTATTTGATAAGAAAACAAGCACTTCTCTAGTGATTTGTTGGACAGCATTGAGCCTATTAGCAATTCTATGTTGTACACTTAGTATATATTTGGTTAAGCCCTCCTACCAGAATTTGAAATTAGAAAAGAAAAAAAAACCCCTCTACATTGTTTAAGATGAGGGTTTCTGTTACTAGTAGCAACTGTGGGCATATTTAACAGATACATTTGAAACACACCAATCATTTTTTTATATTGGGGAGGCGGTTTCGAGACAGGGTTTCTCTGTGTAGTTTTGGTGCCTATCCTGGATCTCGCTCTGTAGACCAGGCTGGCCTCAAACTCACAGAGATTAGCCTATCTCTGCCTCCTGAGTGCTGGGATTAAAGGTGTGTGCCCCCCCCCAATGCAATCATCTTATAAAGGAAAGGGTGAACTAGAAAGACTTGAAGCATTCCAGGTAAGAAAAGATAGTCCAGAGGCCGCTGCTGTCTCGAAACGCCTCCCCAATATAAAAAATGTAGAGGGTTTCAGGTATCTGATGCTTTCTTCTGATCTCTGTGGTACCTGCATTCATGTACACACACACACACACACACACACACACACTTTAAAAATAAAATAAAAATTTTAATAAAGCCCAATATCTATTGTCTTCAAAAAACACACCTCATTGGCAAAGACACCCACAGACTGACAAAAGATGGAAGTAAATCTGTAAGTGAACAGAAGCTGAAAACAGGCTGGCACAGCTATTTTGATATCTGATAAAGTGCACTTTGAGTCAGAATTAGTAAAGAGAGAAAGTCACTACGTACTAATAAGAGTAACAATTTAGAAATGAGGAGAAACAATTGTAAAAATACATGTACCAAATGTCGGGGCTTCTAGTTTGAAAAGACATACACTATTGGGTATAACATGTCAGATAGGTCTGATGAAAATAGTTGATGATTTAAATACTATCTCATCTTTAGATAGTTCATACCAACTAAAAGCCAACAAAGAAACTTCAGGTTTAAACTGTACCATGGATGATTAGACTTAACAGATAACTCCAGAATATTTCATGTGGCATATACCAAATACCATTTTCAACAACCTATAGAACTTTCTTTAAAACTGATCACATTTCAGACTACAAAGAAAGTGTTAAAAAATATAAAAGAATCAAAATAACTTCTTGTATATTTCATCAGATCATATTAGAATAAAACTTGAAATCAATGGTAAGAGAAACTACACAAATACATGGAACATGAACAATACAAACTATTGAATGGCAGGTGGATTATTAATAAAATCAGGGAGGAAAAATTTAAGTTCCCCCAAACCAATGAATATTGTTTACCAGCTACTGAAAGTATTGGAGATGCAAGTCAGTTCTAAGTGTAAAGTGTGTGGCTTTGAGTACTTACATTAAAAATTCAAGGGCTGAATAGATGCAAGGCTCAGGTGGTACAAGCAAATGTGCTTGCTGCATAAACCTGATGACCTGAGTTTGCACATTGGGTCCCATGGAGAAAGACAGTACTGACTCCAGAAAGTTGTCCTCTAACCTCCACACATGTACTGTATAAACACACACATCCACATCCACATGTGCACACATGTGCCTCTAAAATAAGTGAAGAAAGAAATTTAAATATATATATATTTAAATTTAGAGATACCTCAAACAAATAACCTAATGATGCACCTTAAGGTCTTAGAAGAATAAGACAAACCAAGTCTAATGTGGTGGATAGCAAAAAATGATCAATATCAGGGCAGAAATTAATGAAATGGAGACTCAAACAACAATATATAGATTCAATTAAACAAACAGTTGGTTCTTTGAAAATATAAACAAATTGATAAACACCTAGCCAAACTAGACAAAAGGAATGTTGAGAAGACTCAAATTAATCAAGTTAGAGATGAGAAAAAGGATGTTACAACAGATTCCAATGGAATCCAGATGATTATTAAGCAAATTCTTTAGAAATCTATATTCTCCTAAACTAGAAGAATCTAGAATATGTAGACTAGATGCATATGGTCTACCAAAACTAAATGAAAAGAGTCTAAACAATCTAAACATATCCATAACAGGCAACAGTACTGAAATAGCATAAAAGTCTCCCAGCAAAGGAAAATCCAGGACCAGCTAGATTCACTGAAAAATTCTACCAAGCCTCTAAAGAAGAGCTAATGACAAAACATTTCTCTAATTGTTCCATGGACTGCAAAGAGAAGGGACTCTCCCAAACTCACTATAAAAAGCTTGCATTACACTGATGCTCAGACTGGATAAAGACATAACAAGAAATGAAAATTACAATTCAATTTCCCAATGAACATAGATGTAAAAATTTTTAGCAAAATACTTGGATGCACATTAAGAAGATTATATACTATGAACCAATTGTATCCTTCCAGGGATGCAAGGATAGTGAATATGTACAAATCAATAAATGTGATACAACACATAAACAGACTCAAGGACAGAAAGCACACAACTATCTAAATAGATGCAGAAAAGGTCTATGGCAAAGTTCATGATCCCTTCACAATAAAAGTCCAGAGGAAACCAAGACTAGAAGACATACTTTGACATGACAAAGATTAGGCAGAAGAAACCTATAACCAAGATTATACTGGCTAGGAGAAAAATCGAAAACATTTCTTCTAAAATCAAGAACAATACAAGAGTGCTGACTCTTTCCTTTCTTGTTTAATACACTGCTCAAAATCGTAGCTAGACCAATAAGAGCAATAAATAAAAAGGATACAAACAGGAAAAGATGACATAAAATTACCTCTGCATGTAGATGACATTATCCTATACTTAAATTATCATTGCAGTTCCACCAGAAACCCCATAGATTTAACAAACAATTTGAGAAAAATATCAGGATGCAAAATCAACAAATAAAAATTAATAGCACATGGAGAAATGGATCAGTGCTTAAGAGCACTTGCTGCTTTTCCAGAGAACCAGGTTCAACTCCTAGCACCTGCATGGAGGCTCACAGCCCTCTGTAACTCCATTCCCAAAATGGCCCCCAAAGGTACTTCATGCCCTTGGTGCACAGACTTATATTGAGGCAAACATTCACACATATAAAAATTAAAATCTGAAAAAAGCCCAAGTCAGTAGCTTTTCCAAATGCCAATAATGAACTTACTAAGAAAGATGTAAGGAAAATGAGACTATTTGCAACACCCTAAAAATTATCCAGGAATTGGGCCAGTGAGATGGCTCATGGGGTAGGACAACTTGCTGCCAAGCCCGACAACCTGAGTTCATTTCCCAGAACCCATGGTAGAATAAGAACAAATTTCTGCCGGTTATCCTCTGACCTCTACACATGCTCCACAAACATAATACAGAACAAATAAATGTAAAAATGTTACATAAGACTGATATCTATAACTTAAACTTTAAGACATTGCAGAAATTGAAGAAAACAAAAGATCTTCCATACTCATGGGTTGGTAGACTTCATATCATGAAATGGCTCTATCAGTTAAAGAAATCTATGGATTCCATCAAAACTCTAATGGCATCTTTCAGAGACCTAGAAAAAGCAATCTGAAAGTTCATGGTGAAGCATCTCAAACAGACAAAAGTGTAGAAAGTAGAAAGCATAGTGGTGCAGGCATCACAATGCCAACTCGTTAATTGTACTACAGAGCCACAGTCACCAAAGCAGACATATACAACAGTGGAATAGAATGGAGGACCGTAAACAAACCCACATGGCCACAGGCACCTAACCTTTGACAAAGGAGTTAGGACTGCACATCGGAAAAAACGATGCAACAAATGGTGGGAAAGGAGCAGACCACATGGGAAGGAGTGAGAGGAGAAGCAGAGCTTTCTTCCTGTACAAAAGTCAATTCAGAGTGTCTTCACAAGACCCGGAATTCTAAAAGTGCTAGCGGAAAGCAGGTACAACACATTATAGGAACAGTCTTTAGGGCTCAGATAACACACGGTGGGGGAAAACCAAGAACTGACAGACCTAGTGGTTTAGTGTCTTTGGCTAGAGGGGATTGACAATATAGATTATTAAAATTTTATGACTTTTATTGGTAATTAGTTTTAAAACATTGTTATCACTATTGTGATTAATCAAGTGGGTCCAGTACAAAGGGTCCATGGGTAAGAAAGAAATTCACTGATGAGCAGATTTGGAGTAGTTTGAGAACCTTTGCTTCAAATTGTCACATATGGCGTTGGTGGCATAGAATAGACACACACACACACACACACACACACACACACACACACACGGGAAAAGAGAGAGAGAGAGAGAGAGAGAGAGAGAGAGAGAGAGAGAGAGAGAGGAATCTTCAGCAGATCCCATCTGCAAAAGCAGACAATGAGCACACTAAAGAGGCAAATGAGGTCATATAAACCCAGATTCAATGACTTTTTTTTTTGCAAATAAATCTTTTAAATATCTTGGGATACTATAACAGTTTGTTTTAAAAATGTCAATAGATTATTATTAATAGGTTGAATACTAACAGATGTAACTAACACATAAACAGACACAGGAATTTATCCTATTTTACACAATGGGAAAGTGGGGCATGAAGAACGGGTTCAGTGTTTCTTTTACCAGCGATCCCGTGGTTAGTAAGGGGCAGAACTGGGATTCAAATACAGGCAGTTTGTCTCCATGATCCGTGTTCTCATCCAACAGCATGGACTTCTTCGTAGTGCAAAACAGGTGTGAAGGATGTATTTGAACATATAACATAAATGTCAAGTTTTCATTGAAACATGGAAAGAAAACACTCATTGAATGTTTTGAAATGACCATATACATTGACTATAAAATGGAAATTATGTAGGTCAGACAATTAAAACTACAGCAAAATAACATGAGTTATAAACAGCAAAGATAATGGGTGAGAACATGACATCAGAGATGAAAGGGCACGAAAGATCCTGTTCACAGACAATTAAATACGAGAGGACAATTTGTAAGTGGAAAACTACAGTTTCAAAAAGTGAAAGAAATAGTTTATTTTTCCAAGCAAACACACGCTACTCAAAATTGACTCAATGAGAGAAAAAAAAATTCCAGCAGCCATCAATGCTTCAAAAGATAGTAAAAAGAAAATCTGTCCTTTTAAAATCCACGAAGCACAGATGGTTTTTGAGGGTCATCTAAGAAACTCTCAATGAATAGATAACCATGTTAATGACTTAAATATCTCTGAGGGGAAAACTGGAATGCCAGGAAAATTATTCTCTTAGGTTAGTGTAATCCCACATTAAAGCTCAATGAGAGATCAACTCTCCCTAACAAACATTAATTTGTTAATAGAAATGGGAAAAAAGTACTTTCACATAAGTAAACAATTTGAATCTAGCAGTATGCTTGAGTTAAGGAACAGACATGGCCAAGAAGAGTTTGGATACTATAATACAGCACTCTCAGAGATAGCATGTTAAATCAGGGCACAGAGGAATGGGTTTTTCAGAACTGGTGTTGGGACAGTTGGCATCTCACATCTGTCAGATCCTAACCTTACCTCTTTGCACAAATGTAATAGCCACAAACCATAAAGGCATTTAGGAAAGAACCATTGTTGAGACTGTGGGATAGAAAACTCTTTTAGCAAGATGGGGAATGTAGGGAGTGACCATACAAACCTTTACAGGGGAAAAAAATCCAGAAACAGCACTGAAGTCATAAAATATCATGGAAACTGGATGGAAACTTCTGGGTAAGGTACTATGAAATCACCAACTAATAAAGGCACAGTAGGAAATAGCATTCACACATTTGAAAGATCAGTAAAATAGATAGCCCTCTAGTAAGATTGGTTTAAAATAAATAGAAGATAGAGTAGTAGGAAATGCCAACAGAGAGCACTAAGAATACAAACAGTGAAAAAAATTGCAAAGTGTCAGAGACATACATGCATACATACATAAATGGCAAGATGTATTTTTAATTTTTTTCTTCCTTCTCCTTTATTTTTATTTTTATTTTTTGAGAGGGCTGGCATAAGCGTTGCAGGGGTGACCTGGGAGGACTGGTAAATGAGTGTGATCAGGGTACATTGTGTGAAATTCCCACATAATCACATAATATTGGAAAAAATGGCAAGGCAACACTTAGAAACGTTGTGCCAGAACATTGGACATATAAATTAGACAGATAATTTTCAAGGAATATAGAATTCACTAAAGTTGACTCAAGAAGTAGGACGGTTTGGGGTAGGATAAATAGATGCTATGTGTGTATATATATTTAGAAGAAAATTCAGCTTACCTCTGGAAGCTGACTAGTGGGAGAAGGGTGCTACAGGGCTGGGAGGAAGAAGACATCCACTTTCCAAATATAGCGCTCTGCTATGAATGATATGCAGTAGCCGTAAATTAATTTAGTTAAAAGACAACAAATACTGTTAATGATGACTCCATGGGAAGTCATGGGAGTAGGAGGAGGTGGGGTAAATGATGAAGTTAATGGAATCCAGAATCATGCATTTGGGAACCATCTCAAATAACTTAGATCCTCTCCTCTCCACATTACAGATTGTCATCCTGATACCCCAAAGATTTTATCAAATTTATCAAATCTGAGGCAGGCAGAGCCACAGAAAGACCAAAGAAGGTCTTTTAAAATCTCCAGACCCCAAGGTCTGGACTCACCAAGTGCGCAGGCCGCCAGGGGTTCTAAGGCTCCTGCTAAGTTGTTGAGTTAAATCTAATCCCTCCCTGAGCTGGGAACAAGGAAGCGGGGCAGCGGTTCCTTTTCCCACAGCGGCAGGTAAGCACCTCCCCACCCTCGCTGCCCCCTCCTTCTGGCTTCCTCTCTCACACCCACCCACACAGCCTTCTCTGTTCACGGTTGGAGAGCCATTCTCGGGCGCCAGCGGGCAGCAGTGGCTTGTCAGCCAGCAGAGCCAGCAGAAGCCAAGCTGCAGGACTGGGTTGCGCAGGAGCTCTGCAGCCAACAGCTCCAAGCTGGGAGAGCGTTCTCACGTTTCTTTAATACTTCTTTTTCTTATTAAACGCCCCTTTCCTTGGCCGCCACAACTTGGAAGAGCAGAGAGAGACTTGAGAAACTGACACAGAGGTTTCATTTATGGCCCTTGAAGAAGTTCTGAGTAAGGCTGCATTCAACGGCATCCGCGAGGACAGGACTAGCCTGGCTTCTGGCGGTGCTTCAGACTGGCAGAGCTCGCTGGCAGCTAAGCTGAAGCTGCAGGAGGAGGTGCTATGGAAGTGATGACACTGTCAACTCCTGGACCAAGGTAGCATCGCTGGGTAAGCAGGTAAGCATCCCCACTGGGTAAGTGCGCCTTAAGGGCTTTCCGCTGGTCACTTAGGTGAGACCCGAGGCTCCCCAGAAGTAAGTCCACGTTGTTTAGCCAGGGCAGGAGGCGGGGCTGAAGGAGAGAGCCTCCTTTCATCACAGGAAATTGTGGGAGACTGGAATGGAGGGATTTAATTTAAATATATATATTTGCATTAACGCGTGGGGATGAGATGCGTAGGAGCCAGGGATTTTTGTAGGAAATGGTTGCAGATTGGGGCTGGCTGTTAGGCGTCTGGGTTTTTACAGGAACTGAAGCCATAGCAAAGTCTTAACATTTTTGCATAAACCTGTGATGAGTGGGCAATGAGAAGATGTGAAATGTGAAAAAATCTGAAAATGTGCACACAATCGTAAAGCATATGTGTCTGAGAATTTCTGAAAAAAATGATGGCATGAGCATTTACTGCTCTGACTTCATTTGAACCCCTCCCTCCTCCTTATTCGGCCTTCAGGAAGGTGCCCAAGGACACTGATAGCAATGAACGCCCACACACCAGGCTCGGCCGCACCCCGGGTTTCAGCACCTCGGACAGAGCCCCTCCTCCCTCAGGCAGCTTTGAGCCAACCGCTCGGATTGGCTCCTAACTGCTACCTCTATCAGCTATGGGCGGTGACTCCCTTGGTTCAGCCAGATAAGGCTCTTGAACCGCAAACACAAATGTGGAGTTCAATTTTTAACGGGCTTCTAACTGCTTCCTGTGACTACAGAAGGAAGAGCCGGAGTGCAAAGATACCCTTCCAAGCTTCCGCAAATGCTGCAGCTGAACGAAGTGGCCTCCTTAGTTTTGGAGTGTGTACCCAAACTTTCTCAAGTACTTACCATTTATACCGCTTACCGTGTGCCAACACCCTGTGCCAAACGCTCTACATAGATTGTATAATTTTATGCACCATGATAGCTCTATCTGTACGCTATTTTTATCCCCATTTTTCAGATGAGAAAAACTGAAGTAAGAGAGACTAAGAAACTTGTCAAGTTTATACAACCAGGGACTTTACAGCTGACTGAACCTTAAACTCCATCCCAGCTTGCAGAAGTGGAACCATAAGTCTGAGCAGAGTTCCCTCTGTGGAACAGCTCTGAGCTTGGAGTTGGAGGGACAGAACCGGATCAAAGTTGTAGCACTATGCCTTAGGACATACTGTAGGTGTTTGGAGCTGTAGCTTAATAGGTAGAGTGTCTGCCCAGCACGATCAGAACCCTGGGTAAGACCCTCACGATCAGTAAAACCAGGCGTAATGGTTGCAATCCTGCAATCTAAGTACTCTGGAGGAGAAGGCAGAAGAATCAGAAGTTCAAGGCCATTCTCCTTTACTTGTGAATTTGAGGCCACACTGAGATACATGAGACCTGTCGCGCCCCCCTCGTCCAGCAAAGAGGACACGACACCGAGCTCTTCTTCTTGCAGTTTATTCAGGCCTTGATCAATCTTCTGACTTCTAAAAGTTCCCCATCCCATTCATCCATTATCCCCTGGGCAAAGCCTCTCCCGACCTTATATAGGCTCTGGGCAGCCAACCCCAGATCGCCACGTGGGCATTGCCTAATAGGCTCAAGCATGCATAAGCAAGCCACAACCTCTGCTATAATTGTTTACCACTGGGAGCGCTGGCCGTCGGGATGGCGGAAGGCGATAACCAGCACCACCTATAAGGCGTGGCTGCACGCAGCTCCCTACAGAGACCCTGTCTCAAAAAATGTGTGTGTGTGTGTGTGTGTGTGT